>QTSX02003676.1:0-249016 GCA_014839935.2 Entomophthora muscae
ATCAGATAATCCATCACGTTAGATACGTCAAGGGGCGGCTCATCAAGCGCCCCCTGTGTATTGTAAGATACATTAGCAGGCAAGTCTGGAAACTCAGTTGCAACATTGGGTTGCCAATCCAGATGGCATGGTGACTTAACAAGATACAAGTTCCGCTACAAGTTTATCAAGGGAGCCAAAAATCATTTGGCAGATGCGTTGAGCAGAAATCCTTCCCATCTTCCAGATGTTGGTACAGGCGTTGAGTTCAATACACACACTATGATACCAGATGAGGCTGTGGTCCCTTTTGTACCACCTCCGCCTGCTACAGTTGCCACTATGTCCTTAACCAAGGATGAGACTTGGACTTATGTTCCAAAGTCAAGTTTTTGCAGCCCCTGTCCAAAGGTTATGATAGGTTGCTGGAACTAGCACATGCACAGTCGGTTGGCCAGCTGCAAGATTTTCACAAGATAGGGCCAATTCTATATTACCAAGGTTGCTTGTGGGTCCCAGAGGAAATTACTTGGGATGAAATCATGGAAGCCAATCACACCTGCCTCACGGCAGGCCACCCAGGGAAGAAAAAAACAGTGGAGTTAATTCACCAACAGTTTTCTTAGAAAGGTTTGATGGTGCAGGTAGCAGCTTTTGTTTGAGACTGCCTGGTATGTGGTTGGTCCAAGGCAAGCCATAACAAGACTACTGGATTACTGGTTCCTCTGCAGCCAGCTGCAGGACCATGGACGTCAGTGTCAGTAGACTTTATTGGAGAACTCCCAAATTCCAACAGGTTTAATGCAATCATGCTGGTGGTTGATTGCTTCACAAAAATGCCACACTTTTTACCTTGACCAACCACAATTACTTTGGTGAAAACAGCTAGGTTGTTTTTGAATAGGATTTTCTCTCTACATGGCATTCTGATGGAGATTGTGAGTGACCGCGGGCCCCAATTCATTGCCCAGTTCTGGGAAGCTTTTACTGGAATTCTAGGTATCAAATTGTGCTGTTCCACAGCTTTTGACTCCCAATCCAATGGACAAAAAGAGAGGGTAAACCAAATTTTGTAGGACTACCTACGCTGCTACATAAATGCGAGACAATATGACTGGTGTGATAACCCACCCATGTCAGAATTCACATACAATAACGCCCTACACATGTCAACTCAGGTTTCACCATTTTATGCCAAGGTAGGTTACAACCCTTCATCCAACATGAGTCCCTGCTTATTTAGCAACATAAAAGCCACAACTGATCAAGCCGCTGCATTGAAGCAGGTCCATCAGGAGCTCCAGGTTACTCTTGCTGTTGCTGTGACAACTTACAAGGAATATGCAGATCATAAGTGCAAGGAAGGTCCAACCTACTAGCCAGGTGATCTAGTCATGGTCAATGCTTGCAATATGAAACTGAAGGTCCCTTGTTGCAAATTAGGGCCCAAGCAAGTTGGTCCCTTCAAAGTTGAACGTCAGATGGTTCCTCTGCATATTGGCTAGATTTACCCCCAGCTTTCAAGATTTTCCACACCTTTCATAAATGCCTTCTTACTCCCTTTAAGGGTACAGAGACTCCTAATTTCCAACCCATTCTGGTAGAAGGAGAACTTTAGTGTGAGCTAAAATTTAATTCTGGCTTCCTGTAAGGATTGACGCTGTGTGGAATATTTGGTGTCATGGAAGGGTTATCCTGATTCTGAAAACTCATGGGTTCCCCACTAGGATTGCTCTAACTCTCCAGATCTTATCTAAGAGTTCTATGATTGCAACTCAACTGTCATTGGTCACCCCTAGACTTCCCTTAGCTGCCATGAAACCCCCCTGCCCACCAGAACTTTTCTTGTCCCATCTTCTGGATGGTGGCATTGTGCCTGGGCTAAAGTGGAGGGTAATGTCACAGTAAATTCCATAATTTCAGGAATTACTCGGCCAAGTAGAAAGGCTCAAAAGTCCATAACCTTTAACAAAAATTGATCAAATTAACAGATTTAAATCAAACGATCAATTGAAAATGGGATTTACAGCTGCTCCAGTTTGCTGGTTGAATCCAATTCCCCTTTTAAATTTGATGTTGATAAATTGATAATTTGAGGGTTACAAGATACAAGCTTATTAATCAGCATGGTCATCAGAAATTTATCACTCAAGGGTTCTTTGCAACTTGGACTAGATACTCACTTGAAAATGCAGAAGAATAGGAGCCCAGGATCCAGGTGGTATTGCTTAGTCAATTTTTGATATATATTGAATAATTTTCACTGTTTCAACTCTAAGAGTTGAGTCCTCCCAAAAATTTACTCAATAAAAATCAAATATCCCTTGGTCTAATTTACTTTTAAAAATGCATCCTGTAGTTGGATTGTTGCGCTACATTCCCTACAATCTTATTCTAAGCCAGATCATTACTGGAAGATGGGGCCCAACAGTTGGAACTTTGTTTTTGGCACCTCCCAATGTTAATTCAATGCCTGCCAATTTTGGAGTGGTTCCCCTGTCTTTGAAAATGAAAATTGTGTTGCATCCCAATGTCCTGAATTTTATTCAGAAGATTCTCTGATGCTTTCACAGGCTATTTATGCCAGGCTATTTTGGTTAGGATTAATTATTTTACTTAATCCTAGTATCTCATTTGGAAATTTTACAAAACAGTATTTGAAGCTGCGTTGGTGGTTAATCATTAAATCCATGTATAGTTGGGTGGTAATTCCCCACCAGTTAGAGACAGCTTCCTACTATCCTCAATTTCTGTCACAGTAATTGCCGGGGACTAGGTTGCCGCCTTCTTTTTAAAAAACAGTAAGGGGATGAACAAGGAGATTTGAAGACACTATATATTCCTTCTGCTATCTTGTCCAAGTACTCTCTTAGGGTGGCTTGTTCCTTTATGTTACAACTGTAGATAGGTCCATGAATAGAGTTGGGTTTTGGGAAGGAGGTCAATGGCGTGGTTGAACCAACTGTGTTTAGGCAAGGTGGTGGTGGCTTCTTCTTCTTAGAAGACAGACTCACAAGGCTTCAAACATTTTGGGATCTCAAGCTTTTCAAGATTACATTGCAATGTTGTTTAACTCAGGGGTCTGCTGAGAGTTCAAGCAGGGAAACCTCTAAATTTTGGCTCTCGATGGTGACATTCACCTGATATTTCTTATAGTCAAAGTTGAATTGGTGGTCAACCCACCATTCAAACCCTATCACTACAGGTTTGGGAAGCTTTTCCATGATATGGAATCTAGTGGGCAGGAGCTTCCATTTAACTTCAGGAAGACAGACTCTCTTTGCATTTGTGGGACAGGTATGTTGTCTACTTGCCCAAGGTTACCAGTTGGGAGTTTTCCTGGATTGGTACACCCACTTTCTCAGCTAGACTACATTCCATGTAGTTGAGGGTTGCCCACTGTCTAGGAGGGCTACGGTGTTCACCTCATATTCATGGTAGTAAAGTAGTGTCAATGATAAGATAAGACTGGGAAGCATTGTTTATTGCTGAAATGGAGGCTCCTTGATTTCTGTTGGAGGAAGCTAGTGCAATCCTTGAATAATTGGCCACTCTGGTGGCAATGAAGCATAGCCCACTTCTGGACATGACATTGGTACTCTTCTGTGGTCATGTCCAAACGGGGCCTACTTGCACCAGGGGTTTAGTTGTTCCAGGGTTGACCAGAGTGGTATTCTTGTGGTTGGATGAAGTCCATGCCTCTGGCAATAGCCAGGAGCTTGTCTTTGGGGAGGTTGCATCAGTGATGTCTCATTAGGCTGGCGTGGTGTGGGTTCAGACCGTTTCTGAAATGCAGACCTGATATGCCGTCAGGAATCATGGCAGCCTCTGCCAGGCGTAGGAATTGTTGTATGTAGGTCTCCATGTTGTCCCTTCCTTGAGTCAGGCGGATGAGCCCCATGTAGGCTTGGATCTTGGATCCAGCAGGGGTGGTTTCAGAGTTCATTATCTCCAGGAATCGGTCATAGGAGAGTATGAGGTCTGGGTCTTCCTCTAAGCTGGTCAAGAAGATTTCTCTGGTGTCATCCTTCAGTTGGACGGCCATCATCATAAACTTCTGAGTGTTGTCTATTAAGCTCTTGGGGTGGGCATAGAACAGGGTATTTATTGTGATCATTCCTTTTCTGAAACCAGCCAAGTCCATTTTTGGCAGGTCAGGAAAGGTTATAGGGGCAGCAGTATTTTGGTTCAAGGTGGAGATTGTCACAGTATGGACCTGGGATGGCTTAGCAACAATTTTTTCTTGGCTTTTGTTCCTTTCTTGTTTCTTGGTCATATACTGTCTTAGGTAGTAAGATGAGGTCAAAAATAAAAGCATACAAGACACCCCTATAATCAAAGAAGAATAGGGGCCCAGGGTTACTAGTTTTGTTATGGTTAGCATACTGTCATAGCTCATACCAGAGTCCAACTGGACTCCCACAGGGGAGGCAGGCTGGGCCTGGAAAGCCATGTACACAATAGGCGCAATTCTGGACAGATAGTTGACTGCAGTAGCTAGGGGACACCAACTTCCACTATGGGGCACAACCTGATTGGCCAGACTCAATACTGTGATATAGACAAACCCCAACTTACTGAAGTCCTGAGCAGGAGGTGCATTGGGTAGGGGGTAGCAGGAATCTCCTTCATAGCAGGCATAAATCTTTTGAGCACAACCAGGAGGGAGATCCTGACAATGGGGGTGGAAATACTCCAAGTCAAGAGTGTGGGGTGGATTGACTGAGGTAGAAGGAGTATAGCCAAGAGGATACACATATGCAAGTTTATATTGAGTAGAAGATTCACAAATAGATGCAAACAGAGTAATTTAATTTGAGCAAAAATAGATAATTCCTGCAAGAAGATAATGATTTCTGGGCATAAACTTGTTTTATTTAAGATTTCAACAGTGAGGAGGGCTTTCCCCTCTCATTAATTATAATTACTGGTAATGATGCAATCTTTGTGCCATCAGGGATCTGGCAGCAATATTTTCAGTCAAACTGATAATTTTTTCTAGGAAATGTGCACTAGAACTTAGGGGGGATTATTATTGGTCAGAATAACAGGAAACTTGCTTGAGCTGCAGCATGCTAAGGTGCCACATCTATTTATAGAACCTGCAAGCAATTGAGTGCCTGATTGCACAATCAAGCAATTACGCTCCTGATGTACCATTTCCCCAATAATCAATAGGCCTAAATTTGCTAGTAGAATCAAAACCAGGGATTCAAGGCTTGTGTGCCTCTCAAATCCCAGACCATTCATTAATCAAAAGGGGGTTTTCTTGCCCTGGGAGACAATTGGTAAGGATTCCCAAGCTGTGGGTTGTTTGGCCTCTAGGAAGGCCAGCTGATTGTCAAGGGCATTGTAGGCCCTGACAGCACCCAGGATTTCAGCAATATTGGGTTCATCTATATCAAAGTGTTGGTGTTAGCTGATCAGTTTCTGTCCCACAATAGGACTTTGTGTCCCTGGACTACCTCTGCCAACTACCTGGTGAGAATAGTCTTTATATTATACATGGCCTTATAAACCTGGTATGTTACTACCGCTTGAGAGCAACCAGTGCCTATTATGGACCATTACATCCATAGTCCTTATTGAAAAGTTCTTGAGGGTATTGGCTTTGGATAGTATGCTTTCCTAGGCCAACCAAAAAGATGGCCCACATTCAGGTGCAACTCCTGTGTAGCCTAGAAGTTCTTGCACACACTGTTAATGAGTGATTTGCAGTAGCTTTTCTCCAAAAAAAGCACCTTCACCTTTAAAATCTTCTCAGCTACATAGAAGATGCTGATTTGCTTGGATTGTCTGCGGTCCTGGTGTAGACTCTATCTAAGACACCTTGCAGGCCAACAGGAAATGTTACCCTCCTGGATTCATTAGGTCTGTCTGTCCTGCGGCCAGAAAATTTGGTTGCAAAGTTCTGCGCTTATTGGAATCTTAAGTCAATTAATTATTCTGGACCAGTAGTTCATTGGTCCACAGAAAATTTTCTAAAGGCATGCAGGTTGTGACTTCATTTTTGGTCAGCAATCAAACTCTTAACCCTGTTTCTTTAAGAGATTTGCTTTAGCTAATCAGGCCGTTATCAACCCCAGCCAAGACAATTCAGAAAAGGAAATAAAAGATGTAACTCAGATTCTTGGTCCTCAATACCATGCCTTCCAATAATCATGCCTTGCAGGTCTACTAGTATAAATAAAGACAAAACCCTTAATGATAGGTTGTGCTATCATTGAGTGAATATCCTCCTCAATATTATCACATTAATAAATCCTCTACCTAGACTAAGCAAATAAACTTGCTAGACCCATCACCCCTCCCCAAGTCAGAGGAAGTGAATTGTACCATCTTCACAGCTGTCTTGACAGCTTCCTTGGGATAGGGGGCAATCAGCCAGCCTATGCTCAGTTTGGACCCGAACCACAAGGACCCAAAGGGATATCATACCATGAGTCAACACAACTCAACTCAATGGATTCAAATCTGTGGGACACCTCTGGCAACATCTTGCCCAACTCCCAACTTGGCTAATTATGTGATCCCTGCAGCTACGCTACTGTATCTTGCCGGTAGCCTTAGACAATGCAACATCCTTGCCCAAAAAGCTTTCCGTCAGAAAATGAACCTCTATCTAATTGCCTACGCATTGAACAGCTTCCAGCTGCTTAACCTGCCATCTTATATTACTAAAGTTTTATCCTAGATACTTGGGTATTACAGGTGGTGAGGCTTGGCTAACTAGGCAGAGGGCCCCAATTGAGAATATGATAGGTAAATGGGGTGAGAAATCCACTCTTAATCCATGAATCTGGATTCATTTTTGTTTGAGGCAGAATTCTTAGGAGAAATAAATACCAATTTTACATATAAACTGTGGTCTGTTAAAGGCAGTAAATTATTGAGAATTAATGAGGCTTCCTGTCAGAAAACAGTCCTTGTGGGCTGGCCTGTCTGAATTAGGAATATGGCAGCCCGCAGGCCGGGAAGGCAAAGCCCATTATAGGATTGGTGCTAACTAAATAGGTATTTCATATATTTTCCCCCAAGATCACTTAACAGAAGACAGGGTCAAAGGGAGCACCTGATAGACAGAAAGCTGCAGGAAGAGAAGCTGGCGGGTCAAAAGAAGCGGTATTCAGATGGCAGAAGGCCAAGATAAAATATAGAAGCATTTGAGAGAACCAATAGTTCATAAAACTTGTTTCAGAATGATGATAAAACTTGGTGAAGAACCTGGGGTTCATATAGTACCACATCATCAGACTTTAACTTCAATATTGTGAATCCAAGAATCAGATAATATGGATCTGAAATAGATGTGTTTCCTAAGCTTTGGGAGGCAGAATTAAACTATTACAGGGCAAAACTCCATTGTTTGATTCACTTAGAAGGATTACAAGGTCCTTCTGTTCCAGAGTAGCACTCTTGGGGACAGCCTGGTAGTTTTTTTCCTCTTCATGGTGGACACAAGGTTCATCAGGCTAATGGTTGGAGCCTCCTCCACATTGGGCCAGTGGCTGAAGGGCTCTGTCAAGGTGACCTCTGGGGCATTCACAGGAGTTTCTTTGCAGCTGCAAGTATCTGTAAATCAAATCAAGGAGGATTTGATCCTCAAAAAGCGCAAGCAGGTGGGTGCCTAGTCCTTAGAGCTGGCAGCCTGTGGCCCAAATTGATCAGAGTTCAAATCCTGCGCCAAACCTTGGGTTTCAGAAGGAGAAAATGTCACACCTGAAACTTCCTGCTTAGTGCAAGTTGCAGCTAGGATATTCTTATTTAATATAGAACAACAGTGTTATATATTTTGATGGTAAGCCACATAGCATTCATGTATATCATGACAGTCATGAGGTTTGTGTTAATCTTGTTCCTCATGGACTCAAATGTCTGATCCTAGTATGATATCAGGATGTAATAGTAGGTGCCACCTTTTACTCCGTGATCAAGTTATTCCTCGGAGAAATGATTTTCAGAGAAGGAGTAATTAAAGATGTTGTGATACTGATGAGGAGGTAACCTTTGAGGAAGCTTCAAAAAGCAGTTGGAGAAGAGTGTTTTTATTTGAATAATAGGTTAGGCCTTTATAACCAAATGAATTGTGACAGGGACACAAGTTGGATCAATGAAAAGAGGGACCAGGAGGGTGACTTGGATCAGGAACAATTGGATAGATGGATTAGTCAACTCGAAATTGGTTTGACACCAAATTGGGTGAGTCATTGGGGGAATTAGATTGGCACCAAATTGGGTGATGGATGAACATTATATTGGTTGGTTTTCTGGAGTAAATAATGTTGTAACTGTGCTATTTTAGCAGAGTTACAAGGGGGAAAATATTTAGAAACTAGATAATAATCTTTATTGAGAGATAGTGATTATATAGTCATTGTGAATCAAGGATACCAGGAACATGATTGTGTTGATCACACAGTTGGATGGTGAAGGGGGTGGCTTGATCCTGGTAATGAGTCAAGCGCCAAAACGAGGTATCCACCATAAGGGATCATCATTTATTCATGATTGTTGGATTTGGCAATTCTAGTTGACTTCCTAGTTCTGTTTCGAGTGGCCAGGTAATCGGATTGCGGTCACGAACCCGCTTGCTCGGAACCTTGTGGCGGGTCAAGCCTGCTGTTTCGACACTAACATCCAAACCTTTTGACAATACCACGTTTTTTATTTCCTTGCTTATTTATAAATTATGATCTATTTAAATAAAAGATGCCTAAGTCACCACTTTATTCATTTTTAATTCCTGATCCAATAGCAGGTTAGACATTAAATAGCTCACGCTGAGCCCAGTATAGTTTACTCTAAACTACATGCACATAGCTTTTTTTATATCTATAAACTGGATTTAGCACGATAATAATACCAATAGAAATACAATGTAATATATAGGGTTAGCTTCAACAGCATAGGGTATTTTCTAGAATAGATCTGCTTCGGCAAAAGCAAATACCAGCTCGTGAAGCCAAAACTTGGTTGCAAACAAACTTGCATCAAGTAAGCCATATTATGATTAAAAATAAAAACTCAATGTAAGATTTAATTTATATACAGAAGAATAGGGCAGTACAAAAAAAAATCTTTAAAATAAAAACTATTGGGATTGGCCGGTCAAAAAATGACATTCCTGACTTGCCCTTCCAATTACAGCATGGTATCATTTACGATAAAGAAACATGCTTGTTATTTTTTACGAGTAGCTCTGTTGGTTGTTTTCCTCTTTTTAAATAACGAGGACATTTCTACTGGAGCTTGTTCGTTTTCATTGGTTCCATCGAGCAAATTGGAATTTGAGCCTCGATAAGTCTTCTCACCCCAAGCGAAAGGTAGAAAGATCATCTTCGTCAAAAGGGACATTTTCGTCTTCAGGCTCTTCAGCAGGCTTGGACTCCTCGGAAGATTTTGGTACAACTTGCCACTCACCTATACGCGCTTCAAGAACAGCTCGGATTTTCACGGGAGGTGGCGTTTTGATTTTTAATCTTGGGCAAGGATGCCTGATCTTCTCCGGAAGCTTGTGGATGCTCACTAGAAGGTGGAAGCTGAAAGAAGTTATTAGAGCTGCTTCCTTCTTGTTGAAGACGAGCCTCCATTCTACTCTGGTAAGACAATTGGGGCTGGGAGGCATGATTCCTACCCGTGTCGATTGCATATTGCTTTGCTGCACTCTAAAAGACATCATATTAGAAAACTGCGCAATTAACGTTGCCTTATTTGATAACGGGGTAACTCTTTTTCTCTTGATATCTTTAAAGAGAAGGAGTTCTGAAATGTATTATTAAGAGCTTAAATCTTATTTCAGCTTCCAAGTCTTGCTCTTAAAGACCAGAAACAATTAGGTTACAGATCTAGGCTTTAGAAACTAAAAATATAAATATATAAACAGCAGTAGAGCAAATTAGGCTACTTTACTAAGGGAACTTGTATTCAGTCATAAAATAAAACAGTTAAAAATGAATGACAAAGACCAAGCCTTTTTAAAAGTTATGTTGTTAATCTATTAAATTATACACTAGGAAATATAGGTTAAAAAATAATTTTTTGGATCAAGTAGATAAAATAAAGCCTTTTAGAGTGTACATCGAAATAAAATAACTTAAACAATACCTTGTTTATTCGATCAAGCTCTACTTGAGTTTTACTGGAGCTATAGCTCGCCTTTCGGCTTTGATTTCAAGACTTCTAAGATGCTTCTTCACATGTCTTTATGCTTTTGGCTAGAATCATGATTTTGCCGGCACTGAAAAGCTTTAGAAAAAGAAGGAACATGACTTAAGACGACTTACTGCTCTATTATCATAAACGAAAGTTCTACAAAAATTTGCACCAATATTTTTTTCCAGAAACCCGAATTCAGACCTTATAAGATTAGCAATGCAAGCTGGGGTGCACATTTTACTTGACTATAATATCTTATCCAAACAATCTATGAAGGCTATTAGAATTTCCAAGCAAAATAATTGATTATTTTAAATACAAACAACTTAAGACCATTTCAAAATTATTTTGAAAATGAACAGCTTTAAAGATACAGTAACCGATTAAAAAAATACGCTTTAGGAACCACTCAGATTCTCAAAAAGATGCAAAATTTCTAGATACTTACACCAAGAAGAGTGACTTAAATTGAAATATCTCAAGTGCTGTACAGCCCTGAAAATTATCTTTTTTCAGCATCAAAAATCAGATAATTAAAAGCACAGGTTCACAAGAATTTTTGGGGGGGAATAAAAGGGACATGAATACTTACTATAAAAGTTGCCTATACAATTTAAGTTAAGAAGGAATTTAATGAAGTGCAACTATGTAAATAAAGTTAGTCGATGTCTTCAAGAGGTCTTCTTAAGCAAAGCAAAATAGTACCCACGTAGCTTCCTACCCTGTTTAATAAAATAGCCTTAGTTTTTTAAGCACGAATAATAAACCCGAGATTTATTATTTGAAGAAGTTTTGATGCTTTTAAAGTATAGATTGAGATGTATTGACGTAATTAAATAAAATATTACTTGTCTATTTAGAATAAGTTCGTGCAATCCAAGTATAGCCAGTGTAACACTGCTTGGGGAGAGGGGTGCTTTGGCCTTAGGGCTGCGGCGGAGGCAAAATGCAACGATTACAGCATTTGCCTTATACATTGCGTTGCAACCTTTGGATTTTCATTTTCGAATCCCCCCAAGTAAGGGGGATCCGAAATTTAACAAAAAAAACGGTTGAATATGGCTTTCTTCCTCAGGAAGAGCCAGAAGAAATATATATTTTCAATAAAAATTTAATTTTTGAAACAATTCAAATTCATGTTTTTATTTTCTAAAAAATTTAATTGAAAAAAGTATAATTTTTTTATTTTTAAAAATTCAAAAAAAGTATCCTCCAGTGGATGTATAAGGCTATGATTCCAGAAAATTGTAGCCAAGACAATTTCCTGTATTGTAGCCAGATCTGAGACAAATGGCTGCTTTTTATAAAGGAGCCATCATTTCAGATCTGCTGCACTCTATTTGACCCAGCCCTAGCTAGCTTCTGGCTCTGGGCCCTAAAGCTAATAATAAAGCTACCATATTTAATTAGTATAAATCACTCTTTGATATAAGCTGCCCAGAGCCAGAAACTGTAACGGAAATCATGGGAAAATAGAAGCTGTCTCCATGTGGTGGGGAATCACCCACCAAATCCATATAGGTTAATGATTAACACCAACACAGCTTTAAATACCGTTTTGTGAAATTTCCAAATGAGATGCTAGGGTTGAGTAAAAAAATTAACCCTAACCAGAAAAGCCCTAGATAAATGGCTTGCAAGAGAATCAGAGTATCTTCAAGCATAAAATTCAGGACATTGGGATAGCATATGAGTTTCAGCTTCAATGGGAGTAGGGAACAGCTCCAAGATTGACAGGCATTGAATTAACATTTGGTGGTGACAACAATGAAGTACTGATGGCAGGCCCCCATCTTCCAGTAATAATCTGGCTAAGGATTAAATTGTAGGGAATGTAGCGCAACAATCAAACTACAGGATGCATTTCAAAAGTAAAGTTATCCCAGGGAATATGTGATTTTTATTGAGTAAATTTTGGGAGGACTCAACTCTTAAGAGTTGAAACAGTGAAAATTATTCAATATATATCAAAAATTGACTAAGCAATACTGCCTGGATCCTGGGCTCCTATTCCTTCCACATCGTCAAGTGAGTATCTAGTCCAGGTTGCAAAGAATCTTTGAGTGACCAACTTATGACAACCATGCTGATTAACAAGTTCATATCTGGTGACCCTTAAATTATGTTGATTTATCAACATCAACTTAAGGGGGAATCAGATTTTACCAACAAACTGGAGCAGCTGTAACTCATTTCTGATCAACCAATTGATTCAAATATGTTAATTTAGCCAGTTTCATTAAAGGTTTTTGGGCTTTCTGTGCTTTCCTACTTGGCCGAATAATCCCTGGCACTATGGAACTTACCATGACATTACCCTCTGCTTTAGCCCAGGGCACAATGCCACCATCCAGAAGATGGGACAAGGAGAAGTTTTTGTGGGCAGGTGGGAGTTTCATCACAGCCAAGGTAAGCTTGGGATGACCAATAGCAGTGAGATTGCGCTTGTAGAACTCATGAATCAGATCTGGGGAATTGGAACAATCATAGTGGGAACCCATGAGTTTTCAGAATCAGGATAACCCTTCCACAAAACCAAATACTCTAGACAGTGTCAATTCTTACAAGAAGCCAAAATGCAATTTAACTCATACGTAGGTTCTCCTTCCACAAGAATGGGTTGGGAAGAAGGAATCTCAGTACCCTTAAAAGGAGTAAGTAAGCATTTGTGGAAGGTGTGAAAAATCTTGAAAGCTGGGGGCAAATCTAGCCAATATGCAGAGGGACCAATTTGACGTTCAACTTTGAAGGGAACCAACCGCTTGGGGCCTAATTTGTGGAAAGGGACCTTCAGTTTCATATTGAGGGCATCCACCATGACCAGATCACCTGGCTGGTAGGCTGGACTTTCCTTGCGCTTGTGATCTGCATATTCCTTGTAAGTTGTCACAGCAGCGGTGAGAGTAACCTGAAGCTCCTGATGAACCTGCTTCAATGCAGCAGCCTGATCAGTTGCAGCTTTCACGTTGCTAACCAAATGAGGACTCATGTTGGACAAGGGATTATAGCCCACATTGGCATAGAATGGCAAGACTTGAGTTGACGTGTGCAGGGCGTTATTATATGTGAACTCTGCTATGGGTAGGTTAGCACATCAATTGTCTTGTTGTGCATTAGTGTAGCAACGCAGGTAGACCCCTCCAAACTTTGGTTTACCCTCTCTGTTTGTCTATCAGATTGGGGGTGAAAAGCCATGGAACAACACAATTTGATACCCATAGTTCCAGTAAAAAAGCTTCCCAGAACTGAGCAATGAATTGGGGCCCGCAATCACTCATAATCTCTATCGGAATGTCATGCAGAGAGAAGATTCTATTCACAAAAAGCCTAGCTGTCTCTACCAAAGTAATTGTGGTTGATCAAGGTACAAAGTGCGTCATTTTTGTGAAGTAATCAACCACCACCATGATTGTATTAAACCCATTGGAATTGGAAAGTTCACCGATGAAATCTACCAACACAGACATACAAGGTCCTGCAGCAGGCTGCAGTGGAACCAGTAAACCAGTAGTCTTGTTCCTGCTTGCCTTAGACCAAACACATACCAGGCAGTCACAAACGTAAGCCGCCACCTGCACTGTCAAACCCTTCCATGAAAACTGTTGGTAGATGAGCTCCACTGTTTTTTTTCCTGGGTGGCCTGCCATAGAACAGGTGTGATAAGTGTTGTAATTGTGCTGTTTTAGCAAAGTTACAAGGGGGAAAATGTTTAGAAACTAGATAATATTCTTTATTGAGAGATAATGATTATATAGTTAATGTGAGTCATGGATAACAGGAACATGATTGTGTAGATCACACAGTGGGATGGTGAAGGGGGTGGCTTGATCCTAGTAATGAGTCAAGCGCCAAAACAAGGTATCCACCATAAGGGATCATCATTTGTCCATGTTGTTGGATTTGGAAATTTGAGTCAACTTCCTAGTCTGGCTTTGAGTGACTGGATAATTGGTTGTGGGTCACAAACCTGCTTACTTGAAATCTTGCTGGTGGAGTCGAGCCTGCTGTTTTGGCACCCCCAACTGAAGGTCAGCCTCCTCTGGGGACAGGTTGTCAGGGAAGTTGTTGAGAGCCTGGGCACCATACTGGACTAACTTTGTTCTGTGGTGGGTAAGGAAAGTCTCACATTGTTTCTGTATTGCCTTGCAGGGTCTCAAGCAATCATGGTGGATGACCTTGTCTTGTTTACGTTTTCCAAGTCCTTGCACAAGGTAAGTGTTGTTTTTGTTTACCTTTAGGATGATTGCCGGGCCTCGCTTTCTCTGGTTGTAGTTTACTTTTGTCAATGTTGCAGACCCAAACTTTGTTTGCCGGCCTCATGTCTGTTTTGAATGGGGACAAATGTCTTTTGAAGATGCTTTTCTCCTCTTTCTGATTGATTGCTGTTGGCTTGTATGACCTGGGGGTCTGAACGTGGTGGAATCTTGCTTGGTATTTCCAGCTTGGGTCCTGATAATGCTTGGATGATATTGGGCTGTGTGCCATAAACTAACTCAAGGGGCTTTTCCCAGTGGATCTGTTCACACAAGTCTGGCATACAATCAATGCATTCTGTAGCTGCTTGTACCATTCCTCAGGTCTCCTGGCAGTGAGCTTGACCAAGGCTTGCACAAGGCTGCCATTCAGCCGTTCCACACATCCATTGACCTTGGATGGTTAGGTGTTGTCACACGTGTTGGACCCCATTCTTGGTGAGTATACATTGATATCTTTAGAGTCAACTCTTTGCCTCTGTCAGTTATCAGGAGTTCTGGCTTTCCAAACTTGCTGATGATTTCTTTCCCTATGAACCGCTGTACGCCATTGCCAGTATGTGTTTTCACTGCTTGTGCCACTGGTCATTGTGTGGCAAAGTCCTATTGCGTGTCATGTACTTTTCTCATTATGCTTTCCTGGAATAGGACACACAATGTCTAGGGCCCACACCTTGAAAGGAGCAGTTGTGTGCAAATAGGTAGTACTGACTTAGGCAGAAGAGTTTGCTCTTTGCAAATTTCTTGCATACTTTGCATTGAGTCCAAGACTTCCTGAACGTCTTGGTTCAGGGTTAACCCTGCATGCTTTGTGTTTAAGGAATTTGTAAGAGGTTGCAGCTTTTTGTGTTTCCTAGGTCTCTATGGTAACATAGGATGGTGTCAGCTTGCTGATGTGTGGGAACATAAGGGATGGTGGTTCTATTGGACATTTTTTAATGTAAGGCTCCATACACGCCTGCAAATAAGTGCTTGTTCTTAATGACTGTTTCCTTTGTTATGTCTTTGGTACTAGGGGACATAATTATCTTCAAAGTTCTTTTCTATTGTAGTCTGTAGTGCTGTTGCATAGAATTAGGTAGAGTACATTGACAAGGCTAACATCTATCTGTAGCTTTGAACATACCAGCAATAACACAAGTTGCTTGACACAGCCACCCAAGTTACACTGTCCCCCAGGAGCACCTTACAGCCCAGTACATTTCACAGAAAATCCCCTCAATCCTTCCTATTCATAGTTCACCTGAGAGGAAATTCTAATCTACAACCCTGAAGCCATAATCAGAGAACCTGAACTCATAGGTGTGAAGGCACCTGGCATATCAAGCAACCATTACTATTCTACGACAAATATAACTACCTGTCTGCCTAACTAGTACCTGTGACTCTTCCTGTGATCCTGCAACCTGCATGCCTGCAGGAATCTAGGACTGCCAATGAATCTACCTCCACTCAATTATTTAGTGTCCTATATATAACGCTCACTTCCTGGTTAATTCTATGGTGCCCACCAATGGTCTTGGACCCTGCTTGGAAAATTGTTCTCTTATATTTTAAAGTTAGCTCCTATCTTGTGGTGGGCCCTTCCCTCTGGGCCTGCAGGCTGTCTGCCTGCAATTTCCTCTGAACCTGCTAAAGGCTGGATTCATGACAATAACTTTTTTCTATTAAATAATTCCTAAATATGATGGTGGTTTATATTTGGCATAATTTTTGGCTTTAAACTTCAAATTTAAATATTGATTAGAGGCTTTGTATTTATAATTTTTAAAAAAAAATCCACCATAAGAAGCCTTATAAAGTTGGAAAGATTGATATAACTGTGATAAAGAAAACAGGTCCAGAAAATGAAAATAGAAATTTAGAATACCATATAATTATTTGAAAAAGGGATTAGACAATTGTGGTGAAAAATGAAAAGGTAGCCCTAAAAACAAAATATCATTGATTTGATAAACTGGATAAGAAAGTGCTTATACTAGGAAATCATTAGTGGAGTGAAAACTAGTGGTGATGGATAGTAATAATATTAAAAAATTAATTTTAATGGCCAATCTACTTATTCATTAGGTAACTTCAAATCCTGGTATAATTTTCAAGGGACTCAGTTCATTTCAAACCCACCCCCCTTGGTTCCCTAGTGCTTATTTTTATCTATGGTGTCAGGGGAAGGTTTTCAAGAACAAGTATATCATATCATCTAGCTGTTGTATTGTTGCAAGGATGATACTCTCTCTTTGAAAAACCCTTGCCTTGAAGAGTCTGAGAAGACATGATAAATCAATTTATCCTTGAAGAGTTTCCCTAGTTATTTTTATAGATAATTTGTGATTAAGATATACTTGGAGGATGCTGGCTAGTTCCACATTCTTTGGATGTAGTTTTGATATGTTGGGGCTAATAACCAAACCTCATAATCAATGTAAAATATCTGGAGTAGTGGTAGTTTCATTAATTTTTCATTTATCCTAGATCTAGCTGGGTTGCCTATATATTTTAGATGTTGAAAATTATCCTAAAATACACCTATATGTAGATTAAGAACCTGTGAGGAAAACTTGGGATTGTCAGATCCAATGTTCAAATTTCAACTAAATTTGTTTTTTACTTTTTTAATTAAATAAGTTTTTGGCATTTTATTTGAAAATTCCAAAAAGTGGGATCTCATAGAAGTTTATCAAATTTCAAGTTGCACTGCATATTTAAAGCAAATGAAATGAATCACATGGAGTCAGAATTGACTTTTTAAAGCTATCCATTGTTTTCATACAGGTCAATATGTTTTTTAGAATTAAAGGATTTGTTGCGCTTTTTGCTTTACAGGGCCACAATTATTGAGATTATAGGGCACAGGACATTTGCCAGAATACAGTCATATGTGAAGATATAAGTATTACTGTATCAGAAGAGCCAGGATTGAACGGAACCATGGTTATTGCCCAGCAATGGCTTCTGATTGCGCAGAAGCACTTAAGGGTTAGGATAAAGGTCAACCAGATTAGGGATAAAATAAAGATGGCTCAAAGATGATTTTATTGTACATGATTAATTCTTCTTATACCTTCTGTAAGGGTAATCTCTGGGCTGCTAGCAATGTCTTCTAGGACATTCTAATACACCCCTAATTTGGGTAATTATTAATCTAGGTTTGGCACTTATTGCATGTCAATCAATGGAATATTTTCATCTTCACCCAGCACAGATGATCCTTGCAATCATGAAATAATTTAGTACTTCAGGATCACTTCCTACTTCTCTGGGATACTGCAAGCTTAATGCTTATTAATGTGATAAATATGAGAATTTGAGATTATGGAGAATCAAACCCAGAGCCTCAGTGCTTGATGTAAAAGTAGTTTGGCGCTTTGGCGCCTAATCCAATTGCTAGGTGGCGCTTGTGTATTTTTAAATTGCCACAGTGGCAAATCATGTCTCATTTAATTGCCGCGGCAGCGCTTATCATTGGCTAGTTTAAGGCTCAGGTCAGCAGACTAATGCTGATCCAATATGCATATAGTTTATAATACTAATTTATGTAGTTTGGTAGCTGCAATTTATATCTGCAAGCTCTGCCATAATTAGTATAATTGTATTTTGTACTACTAATTTATGGATTTGGTTGTAACAGTCCCAATCCGTAGGCTCTGTCATAATTAGCATCATTGCTTGATCCGAATTTCCAACAGGACTGTAAAATATAACAGCCAAAATTTCATATCACAATTGAAAGCCACTTTTAAGCTCAAAATTTTTAGGAAATTTATATTAATTTATTACATGTAGATTAAAATAGTAAACACTAAACCAAATTAAGAAGCTCCACTAGGACTAAAATCAATCAAAATTTAACTTTTCATAGCCATATTCAGACAAAAAAAATAATATTTAAAATTTTCTAAATCTATAAATAGTAAAAAATCCAAACACTCCAACACATCAAAATATAAACAATTGTTCCTTTCAGGGATAAATAAGGAGAAAAAATAATCACATACAACTAAAAGATTGGAAAGGGTTATATTTGAATTAAAAATAAAATTTATTTTATTCTCTGATGAACAGACAGCACAGCACCCAACTAGCCACTGAAACAGGAATCAGCACAGCACACTCAAAAGGATGCTCCAGAGGGTCAAGAAGTAGAATCAGAATAAATAATAGGCAGGTTGAGCCCAAACAACAGGCCACCCAAGGTGTTAATTCATAGCAACCACAGCTATCATCTTAAACCAGATACATCAGTCTAAATCACAGAAAGAAGTCAGTCTCAATGCCTGCAACTAAAGTCATACTTACCAAGGTAATTGGGGGCAAAGCAGTTAAATACACCTCTGCTGTTTATCTATCTATAAGTCAGACTCACACACTGGATGCCAGTACATGTCCCAGGGTATTCAACACTTTCAAAAGCCCTTGAAAAAAATTGAAGAGCTAGCTGCACCTGTACTATATTTCACAATTGAAGGTTATATTGCATGTAATACAGTAGTTTTAAAGCCTATGGTAAAAAGAAAAAATAGTTCAGATTTAATTAAAATGAACTCAGATTTAAACAAAAATAGCTAATCTCTAAATGAAATTGAAATCAACCCAAATCTATTATAAATTAATATAAATTCATCAAGTTCTAATTTTGTTTAAAGATTAGCTATTTTTGTTTAAATCTGAGTTCATTCTGTTTAAATCTGAATTATTTTTGCTTGTTGCCATAGGTTTTAAAACTACTGTAAGGATCCTCTGTTTTACACAAATGTACATATCCTGTGTGTTGAACCTGATAGCATGGATTCTACAGTACCTGCTAAGGGAAGGTGCTGGGTTTTCAATAGTGAGTGCAAGGCTGTTATCAACTTTTTAACTGGTGGAATGTTCATTCAGGATACCACATCCTAATTTGGTATCCTGGCAATATTTGCTGTCAGAGATAAATTTCAAATCATAGGTGTTTGCCCCCTTCAAGGATAGTTATAAATTTGAATTTAATAAATCAATTCAATATATTTAATTATAATTTTAGGCTGAGATTACTTACCACATGTTTAATTATATTTCTATTTAAAATTATTTCTAAAAATAATTTAAATATATTAATTAAAGTAAAAATAGCATATTACAAGTGTAAATAAAAAATAAATCTAAAAAGTGTTTATCTTTATTAAGCTTAGTAAAGCTAAAATAATAGTTTTAAAAATTTAATATTTCATTTTTAAATGCCTTCAAAATGTAGATCTGATCTTTAGCTTTAAAATAAGCTATCAAACATTAAGATTGGTTTAGTATTTACATAGAAATGATTTTAGTTTTATAATGTGTATTAAGAGTAAATTTAGATGCATAAAATTGATTCCAGGCCTTTTATTATGATGCAAGCACAGTTCCAACACTTACTATTTATCTGAGCTTGCAGAGCTTTTAGAGCTACCTTTTTTGGTACCACTATTATTGGAATTATATGAAAACTTTTCTAGACACTATAAACTTTTTGAAAAAAATGTAAAGGGAGAGGTCAAAATTTTCTACAACAAGCTCCTTAAGGACAAGTATATTATGGATCACAAAAAAGTCTTCAATACATTCCTTAAATATTTTTGTGCACCAGTGGGTGAGTGTATTCCAGGGACAGTGCTGAATCTGCAAGGATGGCAACTCCATTGACTGGAACTGCTAAAAGCAGGTTAAGGAAGGTGACACAAAGACTACCTCTACACTTGAAGGATGGCATAATCAATTTCCCCCTTAGAGAAAGTGAAACCCCCAGGTTTGATGTTTTATTAGCAATTTGAAGATCTAGCATTCTCATGAGGACCAGCTTTACCCCCAAGCCATCAAGAACAAGGCTGTTGTTTATAATCATGCAAATCATCAGGCCAAGTCTGCAAATGTCATCAAAGATGGTTTGGTTTACTATTCTATAGAAGGCCACCTTGCTCATCTTAAAGGAATTTTTAAAGCTCTTGGAGCCTAAGACTGATTATTTATTTTAGCAATAAATAGCTTTTAGTTTCAGCTTTTCAATTTTAATTTGTTTTATTATGTTAAAATTTGGTACTTTCAAATTCCAAAGGCAAAATATGGAAAT
Organism: Entomophthora muscae; assembly: GCA_014839935.2. NCBI lineage: Eukaryota > Fungi > Entomophthoromycota > Entomophthoromycetes > Entomophthorales > Entomophthoraceae > Entomophthora > Entomophthora muscae. The sequence continues at coordinate 20,467 of QTSX02003676.1, forward strand.
GTCACAATTTTTGGTGTGTTGTCTTTAAAGCTTCAAGAAATATAGTTACTACTTATTGACCTCTTTTATTAAAGGTTTGGATTCCTTGGATAATTATGAGTCTAATAATGTGCTTTATTTTCAGCTTAATTTATATACACAGTAATTTTCAATGCTATGGCTCCAAGCAAAAAAGCTCATCTATAAAGAAAAAACCCCAGATGAAAATAATATCAACCCAGATGCAAGAAAAATTAAAACAAATAAATTTATATTGGTTAACAGTATATTTAGCTTCTCATCTGTTTTATTTGTATCTGAGTTGATTTTGTTCTCATCTGAATTACCTTTGCTTGAAGCCATATCTTTGAAAACTACTGTATAGACTTTAATATAGGGATGTTTTCTATATAAAAGTTACAACTTTTTGATGTGTTGTATTTAGAGCTTTGTACACTATAGTTGGCACTGACTGAATCCCTTTTTATTGCACATTTTAAATCATTGGGTGATTTTGAGTCTAGCCATGTGTTTTATTATATTTTATATAGTGTTTGGGCCTTAAAATATGTTTAAAGTTATCAGGTGCAGTTTAGACTAAAATTTGAGATAAAATTTCTAGATGGCGTTTTTGAACCACTTTCTAGATGGTTATTCCACCTTAATATTCTGGTCCTTTCCAAACCCCAATTCTTTAATATGCTGGGTTTTATTTTTAATTTATAATTATATGGCAAGAAAACACCCTTGGTGAACTTTAACCCCCTCAGCCCTTCCCAAAAAAGGTTAAATTGGTTGGCATCTCCTTACAGCTTGAACTGTACAGCTTGAAAATATTGGGTTCAAGAGGAATATTCCAACGGCGGATCTGAGAAGCTTGCTGCCTCACCGATTGATCCTTCTTCCGTTTGACACTCTAGAGTCCCAATGTATTTTTTTAATTTCTAAAGTAAAACTACAGGGTTGAACCAATGGTTTGGACAATGGCTCTTAAAAAAGGGCCAAAGCCACAGTGCCCAGTCCAACTGCTTGTCCCCCTAGAGGGTAGCAGTCTTCTTTTTAGGCAATGTGATCTTGAAGCGGTGGATTGGTGCAAAGTTTTTATTTTTATAGCATTTGATTGGGATATTTCCAGAGCTCTGAGCGGGGTTATAGCCCAGGAAGTTTGGCTTAGTTAATTTTAGAATTTGTATAAATAATTGGGTTGTGGTTTAAGTTTGGTTAAAATTGGCCGCCTGTGTTAAGGCTTGAAGTTGGAGAGGCTCGGATTGGGATGGTCCAGCCAAAAACCGGGTATTTTCCGGCTTTAGACCTATCAATCAAAAGTTAATTTAGAATAACCAAATCTTTATCAACTGCTGCTTTGACTCAGCGGCCCAGTGCCGAAAGCTAGTCGGTGCCTGCTGAAAATAGCCCAAGCCTATATGTATAAATAGATATGGATGCTTCCTTCTAATTTGGAAGTGCTTGGAGCCAAGTACGCCTAGGCGGGCTTGTTGGTTAAATACTATTCCTATCAGTATGTGGCTTTTGCCACTTTGGCGTCAAACAGAAGGGCAATTGATATGATTTGATGAGCGCAGAGGTTTGAGTGATGCGTTTGTTTATAAATAGATTCTTTACAAAGGAGATATTTGAATTTGGATTAATTTTCTAAATCCACTTAACACGTCGCCTAAAGCATACAGATATTCTAAAAATAAAGAAGGATTGTATTTTGAAGCTGAGGGGTATAAAGTAAGGCAGTGGCAACATATCTAAGAAATGAAACCTTTTCTTTATCAAATCCTGCTTCTCCTCGCCCTCGCCTGCCTGGCTCCAGTGCTGTGTGATAGTAAGAAAATCAATCAAGTCACCGGATTTGTTCAGCAAGGCTCCCAAGCAATCCAAGATGTTGTGGATGTTAAAGAGAAGGCGATAATGACAATTAAAGATCTTGTCAATGGATCTCGAATCACCTTGGGAGTTGTTTCGCTTATTGCCGGTCTACTGTTCCTGGTTGTTGGCAAGTTCCTGATTCGAGCTCTATTTGCCTTGGGCGGAGCATGTCTGTTTGGCGGAATAGCGTTCTACATTGGCCGAATGATTGAGAAGCACATGCCGCCCTCTACCAAGTTGATTATTATTGTGTTGGTGGTGGCAATTATTGGTGGCATGATTGGATTCTACCTGTTGAAAGTGGGTACTGTTCTCCTGGGTGCTTTGGCGGGGGTAAGCTTAGCCATGGTGATTGCCAGCTTGAAATTAGTTGAAGAAATCGGCATGTGGATTATCGGTGCTTGTCTTGTGATTGGGTTCTGCCTGTTAGCCATTTTCCTGTCAGACATCATTCTCTTTGCCCTCACCAGTATGATTGGCTCCTTTGTCTTTATGTTTGGGGTTGACTGCTTCGTCGTAAAGGGCTTTAGTGATTTTGCTGTTGGGTTTGACGTGAGTGAGTTGAATGCTGCCACCACGGAAGTGATAATCATGTGTGGTACTACCGTGCTCCTTGCCGCTATAGGCTTTCTTTTCCAGTTCTGCCTCTCTCGCAAGAGAAGTTAAGAATAAAGCTACGATATATTTCTTTATAAATCAAACTTTAATTAATCCATATATCTTCTAAGTTAGCCTACAACCTAATGCCTCTATATATATATATATTTTAGAGCATATATTTAAATACACCTAAAGTTTATCAGGGATTTTACTTGTGAACCAACCTTGTTTTCTCGTAATCCCTAAGTCTTACATTGGCATGTAGTTTTATAATAAAAAACAATATTTTTAATTATTATTTATATTATCCACTAGTTTAAAGGATCCTGGGAATTTATGCTTGCCTTTTAACTCCCAGCGTAACTCTTAAACGATGGGGAGTCCTGCATATGAGCTTTGGTGAGCTTGGTTTCCAAGTGAGCACCCCTGGCGTTTAACCCTAAGCTGTTATCACTTGGTAACTTATTTTCTTCACACCATTGTGTCATCACTTTCTTGCTTTTCTCTTCTTTCAATTTCAGTACTTGCCACTCCTTCCCTATGGTAGCCTTCCAATGAAGAAAAATCTCATAAATTCCTAGCAATAGTTTGTAAGTATACTAGAAGATACAGTTTCCCTGCGCTGATTACCCTCCGTGTTAAAATAGTCCTCAAATAAATCGCAGTAGGCTTATTTAACTTCAGTTTTTTCTTCTCGAGATAATTTTTAACTTCTAGATCTCCCCAAGGCTTTTACAGAGTCATCTAAGATATCTACACTCAAAGGCATGTTCTATCTCCCTTTGTTTATGCCAAACGATGCCTTATTTTAGTTAAAAGTAGGATTCATTTAAACTTAAAAAGATCTTGAGGAAAAGTGACACTAGTTGCAAAAATATATTTATATTTCATAGATATGTTTTTATTTTATACTGCAGTTTTCACAGCTTTAGTGCCAAGCAAAAAAACTCATATTTAAAAGAAATGGACTCGGATTTTAGAAAACTCCAAGTTAGGCAAGTTTCAGATACAGTAGTTTTAGAAGCTATGGCAACAACCAAAAATACCTAAGATTTAAACAAAATGATTTCAGAATTAAGCAAATTCCAACTATCAGGTTAAAATATACACACTGTTAACAGGGATTTTTGGCGTTAATGGGCAAAATGGGTCAACACAGCAAAGAAGTACTCATGCTCAAAGCGAAACTTTTCAAAATACAATCCAAAATACATTGATTCGCAAATGAAATGGTGTGAGTTGACTTTCAGTGTACATATGTTTACTATGTGAATTGGTGACAAAATACATTCACACATAGTGAGCCAAAACTCAATCCAAAACTGAAATACAATAGCAACTCACTATGCAAACAAAATCACTCAAATGTTGTGTGCAATGGACTGTAATCAAGAATGATACCAAGGTATCTAAAATAAGACACACAATCCAAGACATAAGTTTTAAAAATATTGTGTTGGGTACTTGTCAGGAAATCCTGATCTATTAGGGTTGACTGATCCATATTCCAATCACTAAAGCTATGGGTTAACAATAGACGGGCCACAGCCAGATCAAAACCTCTTTTTCAGAATATGGAGAAACTATATCAAGACTGATTTAGTTTGCAATCCAGAAGACACCTGAGACATTCTGGGGCTCAGGTCATTGGCTAATCTGGAAGCTTCTGCTATGCATTCCAGATCCCAAAATAGACGCAAACCCAACCTAGAGAAATAAAGGTGGGGAATTACAACATCCTGTTTCACCGAGAAATGAGACAGAAGACTGCCCATGAGAATTTTGTACATTACACTAAAACCAAGACAGGATTGGCCCTATGGATGTCAACTTAGTTGGCCTCAAATAAGTCATGAGATATCTAGGCTGAAGAGGAGAAATCAGCAGCCTAGAATATTACCTCATTCTAAAACCTTATTCAGGTTTAGAATCCAACTATGGGAGTGAAACTAGTAGCTTGGGGATGATAGGCTAGCTAATAAGAGTTATCCATAGCTAGACGCCAGTCTGGCTGCTAGCTTCACACTATAAAAAGCCCTTCCAAGATCTCTTAGAAGGAAGACAAAAATAAGAAGCACCAAAATTACTACTAAACCAATTATTAGTAGTGACAAGTACAATAAGAGCATATTATTGTTACTTTCAAATCCTGCCAAAACCACCACAGACAGTGTTGCGTCCCAAAGACCACAGGACTCTATCTTCACTTGGCTCCAGTAACCACAGAACTCCGTCAGTTGCTGTCATCATCCACACCAATTGGAAACACAACTGTCCTCATACAGGTATCCCAATCCCAACATGTATAATACACCTAATAAAAACAGCATTTTTTCTTCTTCAAGAACACAAAATCTTGACAGTGCTTAATTTGGCGTAAAATCTGGGAAAATAGGTGAAAAATATTTTGGGCATTCTAAAAGAGCGTTATAAAACCAAAATAACTAATTAAGAAATAAAAACCTATAATTGGTATATTGGGTGGGGAAAACTCTAATTAAATATCCATATTCAGATAAAAGCAAAAAATAAAATTAGGGAGTAACTTAATTGAAATTTATTTAGTATTTTATTAAATTTTTAAAATGGAAGGAACACAACAACAGAGTACCAATGTACCTGTTGTGCGCTGCAGTTGCAGTTGCCCCTGCAGGTCAAAGAACATAGTTAGTGCAATCCAATTGCCTACTCAGGAAGGAGATGGAAGAGGAGAGTTTGATAGTGACGCTTCACTGACACAGCTGGTTCAAGGAGCACAAGCTACTAGGGTGCAGAGCATCAAGTCTTGGGTCCCCAAGCTGACCCAGAAGCCCACCAAGGTTATCACCACAAAAACGGTTAGAAACAAGGAGGTAGAACCTACTTTGTATATGTTTTTTGCTGTGTACTGGCAAGAGTTGGACCCGTCAGCCATGCTGGAGAAGGTGAAGCCTGTACTTGATACTAGCTACAAGCCCTATGTCATTGATGGCAATCAGGAAGAAGACAAGGAGCCTGAGTTCTACAGAAGTGATGAGGAACAGTTAGTGCTAAAGAAAGTTGCAGCCTTCTACAACAAGGTACCCATGCCTTGCAAGCCAGTCCCTGAGCAGGATCCCAAATCAACTACTCCCACTAAGACCGCTCAGAAACACATCCTAGATATCAAAAACATCATCCAGCTCAAGCTAATGCAGAAATCTGGTGATTACAAGGTGGCCACAGCTCTTGTTGGGGTGGATCCCAAGTACGCCTTGAAGACCTTCCATAAGTTCATCAACACTGGCCATGTCCTTGTTGCAGGGAAATCCCTTTGTGTGTTCACCATGGTCACCAAGGAGCACAAATGGGCAATCTGCCAGTGGATAACCCAAGATTGCCATCTTAAACTGGCAAATATATAAGCCTTGGTTAATTCTACTTTTGGGGTTGAGGCCTCAATTTCCTTTTATTATCATTTGGTGAAGGGAATGCGCTTTTTCCTGGAAAAATCTTGGGGGTATCCCCCTAAAATAGAAACAGCCCAACCAATGTTGAGACCCAGAAAAAATACGCTGAGGCGTACACTGCCCTCAAAAACAAGGGGCAGTCAAATTCTATTACATTAACAAATCAGCATTTGCCTTGTCTATGCAGAATGAGTATGGCTATGTCCCAAAAGGCTCCAATGACAGGGTAGCTTGGTGTGCTGCAGTCTGCGCCACAGCATATTCTATGGTGGCTCTCCTTGGCCCAAAAGGAATTGATCTCTATCAAATGATACTAGGCTCCCACAACGGCTGGACCTTCCTACATTTCCTCTGATTGGTCCAGGAGCACCTGAGGCGCACAATCCTGGGCTTCACCAATGTCATTGTGCTAGACAACGTTGGACTCCATAAGGTGGCAGATATTCTTGAGGAGTTTCCACAAATTGACACCAGTATTGCAGTGAGACCCCAGCAATTGGCCACAGCAAATTTGCGCCCTTTCTTCTTCCCTGCCTATTTGCCCTTACTGAATCCCACCAAGGAAGTTTTTGGATGGCTCAAGCAAGTTGTCAAGCAAGGGACCCCAACTGGGACTGAAGACCTGTTTGATTTGCTGCAGGCCGGGATCCACACCCTCCCAGTAGAGACTGTGGCCAAATTCTATGGCCACACTGATTTATTCATCCCTGCTTGCCTAGCCAAACAGCCAATCAATTAAAGTCTTATCTTGTTTAACTTTTTTATATTCTCTAATATACAGTAGTTTTAAAAGCTATGGCAACAACCAAAAATACCTCAGATTTAAACAAAATGATTTCAGATTTGAACAAAATCCAAGTTGCGCAAGATTCAGGATTCATGTAATTTAAAAAAAATTCAGTCAATAAATGAGCTGTCAAACAAAAAACAAAATTTCACTAGCCCATTATAAAAAATTATATCAAATATCAAGCGGCATTGTTTAACCACAAAAAAATGAACTGACACATCAAGTGAGATGGATGGATGCTATTACAGAGTATATTATAATCCAATCAGGATTCATATAGGGCATCAACAGAAGGACTAAAATGAAACAAAATTTGACCAATCTAGAAGCAAGATTAAACAAGTACAAAACAAAATGAAGTCACACAAGATATGTATATGAGCAGCCAAAAATAGAAAACTATCAATTTAACAGCCAATCAACAGCTATTCAATTTAGGAACAGAGGCATTTCATTCATTTTCATAGCTCAAAATTTATATGGAATGGTTTTGATAGCCTTCCAAATACAGAATCAAGATTACAATAAAAATAAATCATAAAATTTTAAAATTTCTACTTTTAGTGATTTTATCCTAGGCTTTATTTTAAGATGGTTTTCAATAGCAACAAAATTTTCAACAGTGCCAGCAATCAAGCCAGCAGCAGCCAAGCCAGCTTCAATGGAGGCAAGGCTCAGAATGTGGATGAACCTGTTTACACCAAAGCCTTTTAGGCAGGTAACAAGGAAGCCAACATGTACTTGACCCCTGACCCCTATTGCTTTGACTTGTTCAACAGTCACCTAGTTTCTAGCTCTGCCCCCACTCCCGTACCTACCCCTGTGTTGTAACTGTGCTGTTTTAGCAGAGTTACAAGAGGAAATTTTTTAGAAGCTAAATAATAATCTTTATTGTGAGATATTGATTATATAGTCATAGTGAGTCAATGGGTAACAGGAACATGATTGTTGATCATACGGTTGGATGATGAAGGGGGTGACTTGATTCTGGTAATGAGTCAAGCACCAAAAAAGGTATCCACCATAAGGGATCATCATCTGTTCATGTTGTTGGATTTGGTAATTCAAGTTGACTTCCTAGTCTGGCTTCAAGTAACTGTATAATTGGACTGCGGGTCACAAACCTGCTTGTTTAGAACCTTGCTGGCGGGTTGAGCCTGCGGTTTTGACATCCCCCCAACTAAAGGTTGGCCTCCTCTGGGGGAAGGTTGTAAGGAAGGTCGTCAGGAGCCCGGGTGCCATATTGGACTAATTGTTGTTCTGTGGCGGGCAGGGCGGTTTCTTGTTGTCTTTGTCTCTCTTTGAAGGGTCTCAGGAAATCATGGTGTAGGGTTTTGTCTTGCTTACGTTTCCTGAGCCCTTGCACAAGGTAAGTGTTTTTTGTTGTTTACCTTTAGAATGATTGCTAGCCCTACTTTCTTGGGTTATAATTTGCTTTTGTCAACGTTCATGATCCAAACTTTGTCCCAACTTCATGTCTATTGCAGATGGGGACAAAAGTTTTTTGCAGACATTTGTTTTCCTTTACTGTTTGTTTGCTGTTAGCCTCTACAATGTGAGGGTCTGAGCGTGGGGGGACTTTACTTGGAATTTCCAGTTTAGGTCCTGTCAATGCTTGATTGATATTTGGCTGTGTGCCGTATACCAACTCAAAAGGCTTTTTCCGGTGGATCTGTTCAATTGGGTTTGACACACAAGTAATGCAGTTAGTAGCTGCTTATACCAGTCTTCAGGTCTCCTGGCGGTGAGTTTGAATAAGGCTTGCAGAAGGCTATCATTAAGCCGCTCTACACGTCCATTGGCCTGTAGGTGATATGGCGTTGTTACGGTGTGTTTGACCCCATTTTTGCAAGGTATATGTTGATGGTTTTGGAGGTTAATTCTTTCCCTCAATCAGTTATCAGGAGTTCTGGCTTTCCAAACTTGCTGATTATCTCTTTGCCAATAAATTGTTGTATGTCATTGCCAGTGTGTGCCTTTACTGCTTGGGCTACTGGCCATCTTATAGCAAAGTCAATAGCAGTGATGATGCATTTCTTGTCATTGTGTTTCCCTGGCATGGGGCCAACAATTTCAAGAGCCCATACTTTGAAAGGTAGTTGTGTGCAGATGGGAAGTACTGACTTTGGCGGGGTTTTTCTCTTGGCAAACTTTTTGCATACCTCACATTGGTCTAGAACTTCTTGAACATTGCAATATAAGGTTGGCCACCAGGCCTTGTGCTTAAGGAACTCATATAGGTTTTGGCTCTTGGTATGTCCAAGATCTCTGTGATAGCATAGGATGGTGTCTACTTGCTGGTGCGTGGGGATGTAGGGAATGGTTGTGCCGTCAGACATTTTTATGTGTAGGGTCCCGTATAAGTCAGCAAATAGATGTTTCTTTTTGATAACTGTTTCCTTTGTTATGTAGGTTGTGCCGGGGGGGGGAACCTTCATCTTTTGTTTGTAGTACCAAGAGAGGCCAGTTTGGGTCAAGCCCATTTCCCCCTCTTGAGGCACAGACATATAAGCGGGAGAGGGCGTCTGCCATGGCAGGCTTGGCCCCAGGTTTGTACTGTATGAGCATGTTGAACCTCTCCAATAGCTCCATCCAGCGGGCTTGGCAGCAAGACAGATTTGCTTGAGCTTTGAAATATATGAGTGACTTGTGGTCAGTTAATGCTGTGAATTCTTTCTGTCGTTCTAGGTAACAGCATCATTTGACTAGGCCGTGCACAATAGCCAACATTTCTTTGTTGTGGATAGGGTATCAACACTTGCCATATGTCAATTTTTGCAATTCATAAGCTACAGGCAGGAAGTCCCTGTCATTATTTTTGATTTATAGTACTCCCCCAATGGATGCATCTGAGGCGTCAGTTTCCATTTGGTATTCCCCGTCACAATTGGGGTATTTCAGTATGGGAGCTATTGTGAGTTTCTCCTTGAGGCATTTAAAACAGAGGTCACATTGAGGGTTCCACACAAACTTGGATTTGGTGCCTGTTATGGCAGATAAGGGGGCAGTCAAAACGCCACAGTCAGGTATGAAGCGGCGTACATAGGCCACCATCCCCAAGAAGGTGTGGAGTTCCAACTTATCCTTAGGTGGTAGCATATTGCAGATGGCCTGTATCTTTTGACTGTTGGGTTTGATGCTGTCCTTTGAGACAATGTGTCCCAGGAAGGGTAGCTGCTTGCAGAAGAACTGGCACTTGGAGGGTTTGGCCAACAGTTTATGTTGTACCAAGGTAGCAAAGACTGCCTCAAGGTCTTTGTGGTGCTGTTCCACCAAGGGGCTGTATACAATGATGTTGTCCAGGTACACTAGGGTGTGATTGCCTATGTGTGGCGTAAATACTTCATTCATGAAGGTTACAAAGGTAGACGGGGCGTTTGTCATGCCAAAGTTGAGCACCACACATTTGTATGAGCTATATTTAGTGTGGAAGGTTGTTTTGGGGATGTCTTACTCCTTGATGCAAATCTGGTTGTAGCCTGCAGTCAGATCAATCTTGGAGAAGACTTTGGCTCCTCCTAAGGCGTCAAAGAGGTTGTCAATCAGTGGTAGTGGATAATTATTCTTGATGATAACTTTGTTTAGGGCTTGGTAGTCTGTGACCAGGCATAAGGTACCGTCCTTCTTGGACACAAAGAATACAGCAGACCTAAAGGGAGACTGTGAGGGGCAGGTAATTCCTTTCTCCAATGCTTCCTTGAGATTGGCGTGTAAGGTGTTGTCTTCATTTGGGGTCAGCCTATAGATAGGGCACGCCTTGGGTACATCCCCCTTGAGTTGGATGGAGTGCTGAATATGCTTCTCAGGGGGCAGCCTGGGCAGCGCTTCCTTGAAGATTTCTGGATGGCGGGCCACAATTTTGCGGCCCTGAGGTGTGGAAGTATCTTGGTGAGCTTTGAAGTGTATGATATTGTACTGGCAGGAGTCCCAGTCAATTGCCTTCAGGCTCTCTGTTTTGTCCAGGGTCTCTGTGATGCGTACAAAGATGTGGTTGCATAGGAGTTAGTCCACAGAGTCAGGATAGATAAGGTGGTTGATAACTTCACGCTTGATGGTCAACAATGAGGTTGCCCAGTCTACATGAGGATTGTTCTTTTGTAACCAGTTTAGTCCCAGCACAATGTCAAACTTTGGGAAGTCAATGATGGGACCTTGGATGGTGGAGTGTAAGTTCCAAGCATGACAGAGAAGGGGGAGGTTTCCCTTGTCACGGCAATGTGGTGTTTGTCAGTCAGGACCACGTTTTTAATCTTCAAAGGATTATTGGCCAGCTTGAACTTGTCCACAACTATCTGTTGACTAGGGTTCAATCTGCACCAAAATCCAGGAGTGCTGAGTCTGTATAACTGCAAAAGCGGAAAGGGTAGAACATCAGTTTATTGGGATATCTGACAATGGTGTACAGTACCAGGTCCTCTGAGGGCACTTGGATTATTGGGTATTGGTCCACGTCCTTGGGTTGGTACTCATCATTGGGAAAGTCAGGGGTTACATGAGGAGAGCTTGGCTTTCTTGGTGCTCTCCCTGGGCTTTTCCCTTGTCTTGATTGCCTTGCATGGCAGTGACACAGAAATGGGTACAATTCAACTGGCCATTTTTTCCACTTTCATGTCCATTCAAACCCGTGGGTTTGTGATTGGTGTTATTCCTGTTGCCTCCAGGGGGTGATTGAGTGGAGCGCCTGCCTGGATGAAAATCCTTGGGTCTTTCTTTTTTCCCAGTTTATGCCTTATGAAGTGCGTTGGAGGTTTGTTCCCTCTTCTCTACTTCACAGTACAGGCTTTGCAGGTTGGTCACCTGGTCCAGGTTCACATGCCTCATCACATACAACTCAAGAGTGTCGTAGTACATGAGGTGTGTGGCTGGGGTGTCAAAAGCCATGTCAGATGGTGCTCAAAGTTGGAGTTCTTTGTAGGCGTGGGTGAGCTCCTTCATGGTGCCTGTCTGGGTAAGGTTCTTTACTTGGCGTATTATCATGAGCACTGTATCCTTAAGCATAAATCTTGCCAGGAAGTCTTGCTTAAAGGTATCCCAGTTCTTGTTGGTGTGTTCCTTGTTCCACTTGTTGTACCAGGTACCAGCATCATGGGTCAGGCAAATGGAAATTTCTGCAATCCAAAATTGTTGTGGGCATTCTATCTGGGCCAGCTTGCTTTGGGAGGACTGGATCCATGCAGCAGCATTGTTGTTGTTGGCCCCAGCAAAAGGTTCCAAGGTGGCACTTCATAGTCTTTGTGCTACGTAGGCTGGGATGGCACTTTTGTTGGTTGGTTGCGGCATGGAGGCAGGAGCCTGGAAGAACCCTTGTGCAGACATGGTGTTGAAGGCGGGTAGTGGAATCATCATATTCTGGTACAGGACAAAGCCATCAGGTATCTCAGTACCAGGAGTGTACAGGGTACAGTCAGGCAGGAGGCCAGACATACTTCTGTTGAGGATTTGTTGGCCGCGGCGTGTGCAGACAACAGGCGGAATTTTTCAAGATAAGGTAGGATAGAGAACCTACCTGTGCTACCAATGTTGTAACTGTGCTGTTTTAGCAGGGTTAAAAGGGGGAAAATGTTTAGAGCTAGATAATAATCTTTATTGAGAGATAGTGATTATATAGTCATTGTGAATCAAGGATAACAGGAACATGATTGTGTTGATCACACAGTTGGATGAAAGAAGGGGGTGGTTTGATCCTGGTAATGAGTTAAGCGCCAAAACAAGGTGTCCACTGTAGGGGATCATCATCTGTTCATGTTTCAGGATTTGATAATTAAAGTTGACTTCCTAGTCTGGCTTTGAGTGACCAGATAATCAGATTGCGGGTCACAAACCTGCTTGTTTGGAACCTTGCTGGCGGGTTGAGCCTGCGGTTTTGACACCTGCACAAGCTTCCTGTCAACCAACCAATCAGGATGACAACCTTGATTTGGAACAACTTCCCTTTATCAGCCAACCTGCCCCTCTACAGCCAATCAGGCTTCAGCTCCTGCAGCCCAGTGCCCCAAACGCAGAATCATTACTGCCCAAATTTTCCAGGAAATTGTGGCACTGAACCTGCAAGGTCTGTCCTGGGATCAGATTGCTGACTAATTGAAGTTTGCTTGGGCCACCATAATGCGGAAGTTCAACAACCTAATGAACAAGGGAAATCTGATTGGGAAAGCCAAAAAGCCCAAGAAGACCCCCAAGTCCCAAATCACCAAGGTGTACCCAATTATGCTTGACCTCCTGCAGTGGGACCCCAAGCTTCCCTTGACCTAGGTCCAGAAGCAACTTGCACATCATGGCATCTGGGTGTCTTAGCGCATGGTGCAGCTCTGGATGTATGGGAAGGTGGTGTCAGTCCATGAGCTGACCAATGTTACCAGCAACCAATGGGATGGCTCTGAGGATTACCCATATGATCCTGTCATCAAATACACCCTAGTAAAATGTCTGACTAGTCTAACAGATGATGTCATGTTTATCTCCTATTATAAGCTATCAATAGCTTTTGACAATTTCAGGGCCCAAGAAGAAGCTGCTACCCAAAAAGCAAGAAAGAAGGTCAAGAAGGGGACATTCATAGATGCATTTCTGGCTGTTTCAGCCAAGGTTTTTGTCCACTATTGGAAAAACCCAGATTTTACCAATGGCTACAAGTACAGCCACATCCTCAGTGGATTACTTGGCTCCTGGGATGGCTCAAATTCCAAGCACCAGGTTTTTTTGAGCCACCAGATGGAGGGTGGCTCCACTGCTCTCAAGGCCATCCAGCAACGCGGGCACCAGGCCTCTGTGTACCCTGCTGGTCACGCAGACATCCATCTGGCTGATGTTGTGTTCTTTAATATTGGAGACACAGTACAGGAGCGCCACCCTCAGGCTTTCAACAACCTCTATCTTGGGATCCTTGACCACAATTCTCTCTTTGGGCACCAAATGATGGCTGACTTGTTGCCCAAAAGGTTTTCCACGTAAACATGGGCAACCAATCATGCAAGGATAAGCACCTCCCAGCCCGTGCCACATCCACATACCAGCCAATCAAGGAAATGATAGACAAGGAATATGACAAGTGGTATATGGCGGTCATCACGTAAAATCCTCCTTCCTCCACCCCCGCCACCAACACTCCCCACCCGCAAACCCAACCCATCCAATCCCAGACCCCCCAGGCCAGCACTGCCTCTATGTCTTCCTTCCTGTGCCATTCTACCTACTAGGAATCACTCTTCCCTGCCTCAATAAACCCCCTGGTTCCATAAAATTTCTATTTATATTACCTTTATTTTGATTTAAATTGTTTGTGTTCTCTTTGTTTATAGTTGGCTATATTCTTCATGTTCAGCTTATTTCTATAAAATCATATATTTACTATGTCGTGTATCTAGATCCTTAACACAGTTATTTTTAGCACTTAAACACATCCCCTTGTGAAAATATTAACAACAATTTGGTGATCAGCTAAATTTGAATTAGAAAATTTCTAGGTTAATTGTATTTAGATAAAGTTGTTACTAATCCAAATTCAAAACCTTAATGACAAACTTTAATCTAATCAGGAGCCAAGTGATAAAGTGATTGTTGTGACATAAAGGGTCATTCAATAATTCTTTGATGCATGTGCGCTAATTAATATGATTGGCTGGTTGTTTTGCCATTGTGCGCCATTGCTGCTATGGAAAGTTGTTGATGGACTAGTGCTCAATCAGCTGCTGGGTTAGCACTAGTCTATCAACAACTTGCCACAGTGGCAATGGCGCAAAATGGCAAAACAACCAGCCAATCATGTAATTAGAACACATGCATCAAAGAATTATTGAATGACCCTTTATGTCACAACAATCACTTTATCACTCAGCTCCTGATTGGCTTAAAGTTTATCATTAAGGTTTTGAATTTGGATCAGTAACAACTTTATCTAAACATAATTAACCTATAATTTTCTAATTCAAATTTTGACATCCACCAAATTGTTGTTAATAATTATACAAGGGGCAGTGCAAAGTACCAAAAATAATATGGCAATTAAGGAAACAATTTTAACACAAAGTAAACAACACACATTGAATTGAGCATAAAACATATACACAATGGGTAAAAAATGGGATATTAGAGTAATTTTAAAACAAACAGGGATAAACAAAGATGAAATAATATCAGAATAATAAAGATTTTATTGGGATGAAAGCTATAAAAACATATGGAAAGATAAGTAAAAAAATCAATGAGAGAAATTGAGAAGTTATTGAAGGACCTTGACTCTGCAATTGCAGAGATCAAAGAAATTGACTGCAAGGTTAAAGCAAGAGTTAAGTCCACTGTCCTTGAAGGGGAGAAATAGACAAAGTGTCTGCAAAGGCCCTTATGACCAAAATACCAGACACCCTGAGAGAAGACAATCTAGCGCTTACTAAACATTCAGAAGACAGTGGTTGAAGACATGCAATTTAAGGTGTACAATCTTTCTGCGCCGTCCGTCTGGGTTGACAACCCCAAGATGTATGCACATCTCAAGACAGCAAAGCGCGCCAGGAAAGAGGATACAGAAATGCCTGTGTAATTGCTTGCTCCAAGAATGGCTAAGCTTGCCAAAGCTGCCGGCAAGGAGTAAACCCACAAAGGTAACATAAAAAATAAAATTAATAAAAAGTTGTAAATACTTACCTTTTTTTTAGAAAACATAGACAGTGAAATCCATTGGGTCCTGGTCCTGTTTGTCCCTGCCACCTTTTACGCCAACTATGCCAATCATGTGGCCAAGCAGCTGTTTCTGTCCCCCCTGTTGTGCAGGAGCTTGAAGACAAAATCCACAGGTCCTTTCTAATGTTGCAGGAGGCATTAGCTGAGCTTAAGCATGACAAGGGGGCATCTGAGTGGGCAGTTACTGCCTACAAGAATGCCCAACTGGTTCACCTGGACCCAGTGTACCTCAATGGAGTTTACCGTGTAAACTCTATTGAGCTTGTCTGGGACGTCCTGGCAACAATCACATTCAAGAATATACCAAAGATGGGCCAAGCTCATGCAGCTGCTTGCTTCTGCTACCCCCTGGAGCACACCCTGTCTTACCTGTTTTAGAACTTTGGGCGTGAGATGCTGAAATTGCTGTTGCAGATGCAACAGCCATAAAGAAGACACAAATCTTCCTTACCAACTTTGGGTTGGCTGGAGTGCTAATGAGACGGGGCTCCCTGCGGCCATGGAACTGACCCTTGCAAAGACCAAGCACAAAAAGAAAATTAGTACAGTATACAATAAGCTATGCAAGTTCACTGAAGCCTTTGCTGGGCAAAGGCTTCACCTTGTTGTTTACCTTGGGTATCTATTCTACTTTGGAATGGGCACCAGCATGGAGGACCTAGACTGGGTCCTTCTTGGGATTGACAAGGCCCAGCTCTCCCTGGACAAGAAGAAGGTCCCCCCGGTACAACTCAGTTGATCATGTGATCCAGGACGCCCTGGTCCTGGCTAGAATTTACAGTTCTGCAGCCCCGCCAGAGAAGCTGCTGCTTCACTCCCACCTCATCATACTCCCTTTACTAGCCGCTAAGAATATTTTAATCAGGGTGTATCCACTGTCTTTGGTGTGGCGGTAGAGGTTGTGTGCCACCTCCATTGCCAGGGGGGGGTACATACCAAAGGACTCACTATAGGCCCACCTAATAAAAATATCATTCCGCATTTAAATTTACATTTGAATTTTAATCATTAATTTTTATATTTAATTTTGCTAATTCTTATTTTAGCAAACAAGTTTTGCAAAAAATAATCCCAGAGACGTTTCATAAAGGCAAAATAAAATACAGTACTAAAATATATTTCTTATTTGTACATTTTACATTTATTTTTTTAATCCCATTTTTATATTTTTTGATAAGAGTGATATAAATATATTCACATAATCAAGTGTTGCGTGTTTGGGATAGCCTCAGATGCCATAATAAAAAATATAAAAAATTAAATTACTAAATTTCATTTCTGGTCCAGTTAAATGTGATTGTGGGCTTGGAAGTTTCTAAATATAAAGCAATAATTAATAAAATTTAACTAATAAATTATAGAATATAAAAAAGTCAGACACACTAAGCCTTTAATTGATTGGCTGTTTGGCAAGGCACGCAGGGATGAACAAATCAGCGTGGCCATAGAGTTTGGCCACAATATCAGCTGGGAGGGTGTGGATCCTGGCCTGTAGCAAATCAAAGAGGTCCTTAGTCCCAGTTGGGGTCCCTTCCTTTACAACTTGCTTGAGCCACTCAAAAACTTCTTTGATGGGATTTAGGAAGGGCAAATAAGCAGTGAGGAAGAGAAGGCGCAAATTTGCTTTGGCCAATTGCTGAGGGCCCACTGCAATGCTAGTGTCAATCATTGAGAATACCTCAGAAATATCAGCCACCTTATGGAGACCAACATTGTCTAGCACAATGACATTGGAGAAGCCCAGGCTTGAGAGCCTCAGGTGCTCCTGGACCAATTGGAGGAATGATAGAAAGGTACAGCTATAGTGAGAACCCAATAACATTTGATACAGCTCAACCCCCTTTGGACCAAGGAGATCTACCATTGAATAGGCTGTGGCGCGGACTGCAGCACGCCAAGCCACCCCGTCATTGGAGCCTTTTGGGACATAGCCATACTCATTCTGCATAGACAAGGCAAATGCTGATTTTTCAATGTAATAGAATTTGTCCGTCCCCTTGGCTTTGAGGGCAGTGTATGCCTCTGCGTAGTTTTTCTGGGTCTCAATGTTGGTTGGGCTATTTCAATTGTATGGAGAAACCCCGAGCTTTTTCCAGGAAAAGCACATTCCTTTTGTTGTGAATGCCGCCATTCACCATATTTCAATTTTGCCTTTGATAGGTTATTTCAAGAACAAATATCTCTCTTTTGTGTTTGCCCTTCAAAATGAGTCTGGCTCCAATATGGGAAATTCAATTATTCAGATTCCTGATTCTATGCAACTCACTTGCCCCACTCATTCTTGTGGCAAGTGATCCTACCATTCATGTACTGTTTTGTGGTAAAGCTACACAGTATATATTCAATTTCCTATTCTCCAATAAAATTAAGTTATATTCACATTTTTTTCTTTGTGTCTCCAAGTAATTTGGCGCCTCTCTAGCCATGTCTAGCAGATATTATTCAATCAGGATACAAGGTAATCACATAACCTTCCCTGCCATTCTAACCAAGACTTAGTACAAATCCAATCCTAAGGTTAGGATTCCCCACTGTGTATCTGTGCTGCACCTCAGAACACAACAAAAATGGTGCTCACTACAGGGGCTATAAGCTCCTTGGTTATCCCTTTTGCAACCACGTTTTCAGGACCTTTGCCTCCTCCCATACAAGAGCCAATTTTGCCTGAAATTACTAGTCCTCTTATCAAGGAAAACATCATAGACCTGCCTATTGTCCCTACTGTGCTGAACCTTGGGAATGTTCCCTGCCTAGTGGCCTACCCTTTGGGTACCCCTGACTTAGAACAAGTCATGGTGGTAGCCCTTGTGATAGCCAGTGATGGAGCCATTCCTTGCCTACAGCTACAGTTCAATCAAGCAGAGTATTATGAATTGATTGTGGCTCTGCAATTTCCACAGCATCTCTTCCCAGCAGCTGATTCTACTGAGCATCTATTGGCTTCCTTTGTACAACTTGCCTTAGCTCATCATCAAATGGTGCTAGGACTCCACTTTCAGGAAATCTTTTCCCTACAAGCAGCTGTAACTAATCACTGGGACCAATTTTCTGCTTATGAACAGTGTATTCATTCCCTGTTTTTCCTGGTTTATGACAATCAGCGCAACTTGGTCACCTCCCAAACCCACTTGGTCAATCTCATTGAATGCATGCGCCAGTCTATCCCTGTGTAAGTCAGAGAGCATCTACATGAGTTTCACCAGTTGGAACAGCCCTGGCGCACCCAAGTAGATTCCACCCTGAATGTATATCTCACCAACTTTGAACAACTTGTGCAGCAGCTCAACAAGTTCAGTACTTACTCCTTTGATCAACTACAGCAAGTAACAGCCTTTGCTTCTAAAGGCCTCCAAAAACTTGGTAATTTTTTTATAAAGAAAGGGCTTCTACCACCGCTACCATTGCCAAACTCCAGACTTGAGTGAATAATTGGTCTATCCCTACACCAGATGCCCCGCCTTCTCCATCTGATGATTTGGCAGAAAGAAAGCAGAGACTATGGGATGCCATTCAAGAGTTAAGAGCGTCCACTTGCAGTCAAGTTTGCCCTACCAAAGCTCCTCAGCCAGATCTCTAAGTGCTTGCTCTGACAACTCAAGTTACTGAATTACAACAAAAAGTTGCTACCTTGCGTGAGATGATAGCGTCTGCTGTTAGTCTAACTGGGGTTACCAATGACAATGGCTGTTGCCCTGACTTTTCAGGAGCTCCCTGCATTCACTGTGCTAGAGAGCTGATAGCTCTAGCTAATGAGGTGGATAATTTGAAACAAGACCACTCTGAACTTGATAAAGACGTACAAGAAATGAGTGAGTTAATTGATTCAGTGAATGACAGGTTTGCCCCTTGCCTTTTGGTGGGTCTGTCTATTACATCCTGGCTGGCTGAACTGTAATTGGTAGTAACAGTACAGGGTCAGCGCCTAGATGTTACTGAGCAACAAACCACCTTAGCTAGTGATACAAGTGCCCGCACCTCTGAAACCTTGACTACTCTCAAAGAGAGTGTTTGTCAGCTGTGGTTCAGGCAGCCCCCTCTGAATCTGAAGAGGAATTCTCCCCGCGTATAAACGTGCTCAACAGTAAAAATGGTGGTCCAACTCCTGAGGCCCACTTCAAACCAACTTTTAAGCAAGTCTTTGACCCCAAGACTTCTACTATTGCGGCTTTCCTAACTATCTAAAAAACTGCTATGAGGAGGGCCTCTGATGAGGTTAAGAAAGAACACATTCTAACCTGTATGCACCCAACCTGTCAAGAGATAGTAGTGCCCAACTTGCCCACCATTGAGACTTGGGAAGAGTGAAGAAGCTTCTGATCAAAGAATTTGGTGGTGACCTTAGCTTGAAAGTAAAGGAGGACGCCTTAATGCACATTGCTTTCAAACCTAAGGAGACTCTAGCTGAATTTGCAGATAGATTCTACATGGAAGGACAACAGCTGATCACAAGCCGCCAGTTGACTGCACATGAAGCATACATGGTTTGCGCTCAAGCCCTCAAGGTTAACCAGCTTCTGTTTCTCCACTTTAAGGCTCACAAAGCCATGCTTTCTTCTATGGAAAGCATAAAGACACTGTTGCAGGATATGAACCTTACCCATACTGGAGCAGTTGTGCAGGAGAATCATGCCACCTATAACACTGGTTTGTCTTTTTGTGGCCCTTGTATTCTCATCATGAACTCACAGAATCCTCCTTGACGCCAAGGTTGCCATAACTGTGGGCATGTAGGTCACCATTCCTGAGTCTGCACCAATCCTTGGGTTAAAGGGGATGATCCCAAGGAACAGGCAGAA
Organism: Entomophthora muscae; assembly: GCA_014839935.2. NCBI lineage: Eukaryota > Fungi > Entomophthoromycota > Entomophthoromycetes > Entomophthorales > Entomophthoraceae > Entomophthora > Entomophthora muscae. The sequence continues at coordinate 40,614 of QTSX02003676.1, forward strand.
AAGATCAGTCAACCTAGAGGTGGAGACACTCTTGGTTGACAACTCTTCCCAGTCTCCTCCTATCCCCCCCTTCATTACTGACTCTGAGCCTTCCAACACTGTGGCTTCTCTCATCCTGCTGCTATTTCATGACATCTCTGATGACTCTGACATGAAAGATTCAGATGTGGAGGATCCTGACACCTATGGGTATTTGGTCCTTGCCGCTCACAAAACTATTGCTGTCCCTTATAAACTATGTTCTGGGAAATCTACAACAACTGCCAAGCCGCTGCCTGAAGCCAAGGAGGCTGTCTCTTGCCCTTACCTTACTCAATCTAAGAGATTCCCCGTGCTTGTAGAGTCTTCTGAAGAAGCTGCCAAGGTTGCTGATGCTGTGTTCAAAAACGTTTCAGTCTTGTTTCCTCTCCAGACAAGTTATAAGGAGTTTCTGGGCCTAAGATGCATGATTAAAAAATGGGACAAAGAGCTGGAAGAAGCCCAAGACATTCTGGCTGTCCTCCCTCCCTTTGGTTGTACTACCACTTGTGTAGAGATATCTATTCAGAAGGTGAAAATTAAGACCATCTTGGACACTGGATCTCCTGTTAATGTTGTCTTCTTGAAGCTTGCCAAGAAGCAAGCTTTCCCCCAACCTCAACTATCACCAGTTGTATGGCATAGCTAGGCTATCCATGAATTGTGCTATAGGAGCTTATTCTGCTCTTCCCATGCGGTTTGGCAAGCTACTCTTGGCTGTGCCTGTCATTGTCTTGGAGAATGAGAGCTACAACCTCCTAGTTGGTACTCACTTCTTTAGGGAATACAATGGGATCATCAACTTGAAGGACAGCAAATTTTCTATCTTAGGGTACAAGGTCTCTCTGATCTTTGAAGAGCCAGTTAAAGACCCCAGGAAGCGCCTCAAGACATTTGCCTTAGAATATCCCACTGGTGTTTTCACCATAAAGTACCGTATCCGTTCATCCAACATTAAGTGTCCTCCTATGACTTGCCCTGCTTCTGAAGGGATTCCTCCTTTGCCACTTCCTCTGCAACCATTCCCCTGGATCTTAGGCTATCCTAGACTCCCAAATATCATATGAGTTACCTGAGCGCTTGTTCCTAGAGTTATACTCTCCTCCCTTGCTAGGACGTAATGAACCCTACCTCTGCCTGGGAATCTTGGATGTCTCTCATAAAGACCCTGTTCAATTGCTGGTTGCCAACTTAACTGCTCTCCCCATACATATGTCTAGAGGGCAGATTGTTGGCTATGGCAAGTTGTTGCATGCTCCTGCAGTCCTATCTCTACATCCCTTTGGTACAGTCCAGGACTTCAATTTACCTGAAGACAAGCCCAAGTCCTATCCTTGTTCACTGCTCAAGACTTCCTGAAACTATCCCAGGTGCAACAGAAAGAAGTGCTTGACCTGCTGGAGAAGCTTCCAGTTATCTTTGCTAATGAGAGCACTGATTATGGTCTAGCTAAAGGCGTCATTCATCTGATTGATACTGATGACACTCCCCCCTTCCGCACTAAACCATATTGCAGCAGTTGTGTAGAGGACTCTCAGGTGTCTAAAGAGCTCAAACAACTTCTAGACGCTGGACTACTTACTCCTTCTCAAAGCCCATGTGCCTCCCTCTTGCTCCTACTAAAAAAGAAGGAGGGAGGTCATTGTATTGTGATGGACTACCAAAAATTGAACAATTTAACCAAAAAAGATTCTTACCCCTTACCATGCATTGATGATGCTCTCCGCCACCTTGGGGGCTCCAAGTTATTCTCTGCTATGGACCTAGCCTCTGTGTACTGGAAAGTTGATCTCTTTCTCAAGGATAGACAGAAGGCTGCGCTCATCATTTCCAAAGGATTGTTTGAGCCTACATGAATGCTGCAAGGACTCTGCAATGCCCTAGCTACTTTCCAATGAGCCATGGACTCCATCCTCCATAATTTAAAGCTCTCATGTGTCCTAGTGTACTTAGATGATATAATGGTCTTCAGTGCTACCTTTACCAACCAACTGTCTCATCTCAAAAAAGTGTTCATAAAGATTCAAGAAGCTGGTCTTAAGTTAAAGCCATCTAAGTGTGCCTTCTTCAAGGAACGCCTTGAATTCTTGGGCCATGAAGTGACCCAGACAGGGATTCACCCCATGACTAAGAAATTTGAGGTTATTGACAAAATGCTTCCTCCCACCAACCTGCAAGAAGTTCAAGTCTTTCTGGGCATGATGGGATACTAGAGAAGATTCCTACCAATTTTGCTGACACTAGTGAACCCTTGATCCAGCTGTTGTGTAATGCCCTTTTGAATAGACCGCCAGCCAGCAACATGCCTTTGAGACCCTTAAGCAAAAACTTAGAGAGGCCCCCATCCTAGTATATCCTGACTATGATAAGAAATTCATCCTATATACTGATGCTAGCAACCTGGCCATTGGAGCCATCTTGGCTCAATTGGATGATTAAGGTGTAGATCACCCTGTAGCTTATACCTCTTGTGTCCTGAATAAGCATGAGAAGAACTAAAATTTAACAGAGAAATAGTGTCTTTCTGTGCTGCATGCCGTCAAGCAGTTCTGCCATTATGTATATGGCACCCATTTCACTGTGGTCACTGACCACACTTTGCTTAAATGGTTACAACAACTTAAGGAACCAGAAGGACAACTAGCTAGATGGGCTCTCCGCCTGCAAATTTACAACTTCACTGTGCTGCACTGCCACGGGATTCAACATCAGAATGCTGATGGATTGTCCAGAATGCCCATCCTTGCTCTACACCCTGCTGAGGCTGACAGGCTTTACAAACTAATTGGATATCCTTCTTCTTGGAAGAAAAAGACAGAAGAAGCTTGAGTTGCCCTTTCTAAATTATCTGAAGACACACTCATTTGTGACAATCAGCTTTTCAAGAAAGTACAAGACATCTACTTGCCTTATGTACGGCCTAGTCTTTGCCTTTTGTTGGTGATTCAAGCTCATAAGGAGACAGGACACAGAGGCGTTGCTAAGACTTATGCCTGGCTCCAGAAGAACTACTTCTGGGAAAATCTTTGCCTGCTGATTCCAGATGTCATTGCTAGTTGCCATGATTGTCAGCTCCAACGGCCTTGAGCCGCCTCTCACAAGTTCAAGCTAGTCCCCCCTCAACACACCTTTCACACTGTCAGTATTGACGCTGTAGGGCCTCTCCCTTGCTCCCGCTCTGGTTACCACTTTATCTTAATTGCTGTTGATCATTTTAGCAAGTGGGTATAAGCTTTCCCTACTAAGGACATCACTTCCAAGACAACTACCGCCTTTATGCTGCAAGATGTATTATTTTGCCATGGTTGTCCTCAAGTGTTGTTGTCTGACAATGGGACTAACTTCAACGCCAAGTTAGTAACCTCTGCTGTTAAAGCCTTGGGGTCTCACTGGTCTTTCTCTTCCCCCTATAATCCTTCCACTAATGGGGCAGTTGAGTGTGCAAATTCAACTTTGGTTTCTATCATGAGGAAACTCACTTACTCTGACGCTGCAAACTTGGATCTATAATTACCTGCTGCTTGCTTTTCCTATTGCCTTAGCAAACTTTGTGTCACCAGGTATTCCCCCTTTGCTATGCTTTATGGTTGTGAGGCCACCACTCTGTTGCTCCTGGAGGCTCTCCTACCCTCCTCTGACAAGGCTATGAACCCTGATAACCATATCAAAGATCTAGTCAACTGTATCATTGATATTCAGGCTATTGCCTACACATCTGCATATAATACCAAGATGCTTAGCTCTCTCCCAACAATGCTGGATGATCTCTCTTGCCTGAGTTCAACATTGGGAACCACATTCTCTACTGTCAGCATAGAGTAGGAGGACACGCTCATAAACTAGACTTGTTGTGAGTTGGGCCCTTGGAAGTGACCCCCAAACAAGGGTCTGAGTACACTGTGAAACTCCTCTCCAGTGTTTGACTGTTTGCTCAAGTGCATGCCAAGTTTCTCCACACATACTACCCCCAAAAGGTCAATCTAGAGGGGGGCAATGTTGTGAATGCCGCCATTCACCATATTTTAATTTTGCCTTCAATGGGTTATTTTGAGGACAAATCTCTTCCTTTTGCTTTTGCCCTTCAAAATGAGTCTAGCTCCAAATTGGGGAATTCAATTGTTTGGTTTCCTGATTCTGCGCAACTCACTTGCCCCACTCATGCTTGTGGCAAGTGATTCTACCATTCATGTACTGTTTTGTGGTAAAGCTACACAGTATATATTCCATTTCCTATTCTCCAATAAAATTAAGTTATATTCACATTTTTTTCTTTGTGTCTCCAAGTAATTTGGCGCCTCACTAGCCACATCTATTAGATACCATTCAATCAGGGCCACAAGGTAATTGCATAGCCTTCCCTGCCATTCTAACCAAGACTTAGTATAAATCCAATCCTAAGGTTAGGATTCCCTGTGTATCTGTACCGCGCCTCAGAACACAACACCCTTCATCAGATAGTAGTAAAAAGAAATTGAGGCCTCAACCCCAAAAGTAATTTTGACCATAGCCTGTATATTTGCCAGTTCAAGATGGCAGTCCTGGGTTATCCACTGACAGATTGCCCATTTGTGTTCCTTGGTGAGCATGATGGAAACATGCAAGGATTTCTCCACAGCAAGGACTTGGCCAGTGTTGATGAATTTATTGAAAGTCTTGGAGGCGTACTTGGAATCTACCCTAACAAGAGCTGTGGCCACCTTGTAATCACCAGATTCCAGCATTAGCTTGAGCAGGATTAAGTGTTTGATATCAGGGATGCGCTTCTGACCAGGCTTTGCATAAGTTGGTGAATCTAAATCCTGATTGAAGACTGGCTTGCAAGACATAGGCACCTTGGTGTAAAACACAGCAACCTTATTTAACACCAGCTGTCCCTCATTGGTTCTATAGAACTCTGGCTCCTTGTCCTCTTTCTGTTTGCCATCACTGACATAGGGCTTATAGCTAGTATCAAGTACAGGCTTCACCTTCTCCAGCATGGTTGACGGGACTGGATCTTGCCATTACACAGTGTCAAACACATACAAAGTAAGTTCTACATCATTGTTACTAACCTTTTTGGTAGTGGTAACCTTGGTAGTCTTCCAGGTCAGCTTGGGGACCCAAGGGTTGATGCTCTGCACCCTAATAGCTTGTGCTCTTTGAACTGGCTGTGTCAATGCATCCTCACTATCAAACTCTCCTCTCATGTCTCCTTCCTGAGTAGGCAATTGGGTTGCACTAACTCTGTTCTTTGACCTTCAGGAACAACCTCAACTGCAGCGCACAACAGGTGCATTGTCACTCTGTTGTTGTGTACCTTCCATTTTAAAATTTAATAAAATACCAAATAAATTTTAATTAAGTTACTCCTTAATTTTAATTTTTGCTTTTATCTGAATATGGATATTTGATTAATATTGTTTCCCCCAATATCCCAATTATAGATTTTTTTCTTATTTAGTTGTTTTTGGTTTTACAACGCTCATTTTAGAACACCCAAAAATTTCCACCCATTTTTCTAGTTTTATGCCAAATTAAGCACCCAACACAATTATTTTAAAATTTGTTTTTCAGATTATGTGCCCTATTTTAGATACCTTGGTATCATTCTTGATTATAATCCATTGCACACAGCATTTGAGTGATTTTGTTTATATAGTGAGTTACTATTGTGTTTCAGTTCTGGATTGAGTTTTGACACACCGCGCTTGGATGTATTTTGTCACCAATTCACATAGTAAACATATGTGACTGAAAGTCAACTCACACAATTTTGTTTGTGAATCAATGTATTTTGGATTGTATTTTGAATAGTTTTGCTTTGAGTGTGAGCACTTCTTTGCTGTGTTGACCCATTTTTCCCATTAACGCCAAAAATTCCTGTTAACAGAGTGTATATTTTAACCTGATAGTTGGATTTTGCTCAAATCTGAAATCATTTCATTTAAATGAGGTATTTTTGGTAGTTGCCATAGCTTCCAAAACTACTTTGTTGAATGACTCTTTATGTCACAACAATCACTTTATCACTCAGCTCCTGATTTGCTTAAAGTTTATCACTAAGGTTTTGGATTTGGATCTTTAACAACTTTATCTAAACAAAATTAACCTATAATTTTCTAATATAAATTTTGACAACCACCAAATTGTTGTTAATATTTTAACAAGGGGCTGTGTTTAAGTGTTAAAAATAATTGTGTTCTGGATCTAGATACATGGTATAGTAAATATATGATTTTATAGAAATAAGCTGAACATAAAGAATAAAACCAACTATAAACAAAAAGAACATGAAAAATTGAAATCAAAATAAAGATAATATAAAAGAGAAAATATTTGGCAACAGGAAGTTTATTGGGGGTGGGGAAGAGTGATGCCTAGTAGGCAGAATAGTGCAGGAAGGAAGACATAGAGGCGGTGCTGGCCGGGGGGGGTCTGGGATTGGATGGGTTGGTTTTGCGGGTGGGGAGTGTTGGTGGCGGGGGTGGAGGAAGGAGGATTTTATGTGATGACCGCCATATACCACTTGTCATATTCCTTGTCTATCATTTCCTTGATCGGCTGGTATGTGGCTGTGGCACGGGCCAGGAGGTGCTTATCCTTGCATGATTGGTTGCCCATGTTTACGTGGAAAACCTTTTGGGCAACAAGTCAGCCATCATTTGGTGCCCAAAGAGAGAATTGTGGTCAAGGATCCCAAGATGGAGGTTGTTGAAAGCCTGAGGGTGGCGCTCCTGTACTGTGTCTCCAATATTAAAGAACACAACATCAGCCAGATGGATGTCTGCGTGACCAGCAGGGTACACAGAGGCCTGGTGCCCGCGCTGCTGGATGGCCTTGAGAGCAGTGGAGCCACCCTCCATCTGGTGGCTCAAAAAAACCTGGTGCTTGAAATTTGAGCCATCCCAGGAGTTGAGTAATCTACCAAGGATGTGGCTGTACTTGTAGCCATTGGTGAAATCTGGGTGTGTCTGATAGTAGACAAAACCCTTTGCTGAAACAGCCAGAAACACACCAATGAGTTTCCTTTTCTTGACCTTCTTCCTTCTATCCTTGGCAGCAACTTTATCTTGCTCATTAAAATCATCAAAAGCTAATGATAGCTTGTAGTAGGAGATGAATATAATGTTATTAGACAAAATTGTCAGGCATTTGACTGGGGTGGATTCAATTGCCTGATCATACAGGGAATCCTCAGCACCATCCCATTGGTTGCCAGTAACATTTGTAAGAAACCTGATTTAAGCCACCTTTATGTGCATTCAGAGCTGCACCATGCGTTTTGAAACATTTATGTTATGGTGTGCAAGTTGTTTGCGGATCTGGGTCAAGGGAAGCTTGGGATCCCGCTGCAGCAGGTCAAGCATGATTGGGTAGGCTTCTGTGATTCAGGACTTGGGGGCCTTCTTGTGCTTCTTGGCTGTCCCAATCAGGTTCCCCTTATTCATCAGGTTGTTGAATTTTTGCATTATGGTGGCTTGGGTAGATTGCAATTGGGTGGCAATCTGATCCCAGGACAGACCTTGCAGGTTCAGTGCTACAATTTCCTGGAGAATTTGGGCAGCAATGATTCTGCGTTTGGGGCACTGGGCTGCAGGAGCTGAAGCATGATTGGCTGTAGAGGGGCAGGTTGGCTGATGAAGGGAAGTTGTTTCAAATCAAAGTTGCCATCCTGATTGGTTGGTTGATGGGCAGCTTGTGCGGGGGTGGGTATGGGAGCAGGGGCAGAGCTAGACACTAAGTGATTACTGAACAAGCCAAAGCCATATAGGTTGGGGGTCAAGTACAGGTTGGCTTCCTTGTTACCCACCTCAAAGGCTTGAGTGTAAAAGGGTGCCTCCATGTTCTGAGCCTTGCCTCCATTGAATCTGGCTTGGCTGCTGCTGGTTTGGTTGCTGGCTCTGTTGAAAATATTACTGTTGAAAACCATCTTAAAATAAAACCTAGGATAAAATCACTAAAAGTAGAAGTTTAATATTTTATGACTTTATTTTTATTGTAATCTTGAGTCCATATTTGGAAGGTTCTGAAAATCATTACACATAAATCAGGAGCCATAAAAATGAATAAAATGCCTCTATTCCTAAATTGAATAGCTGTTGATTGGCTGTTAAACTGTTATTTTTCTATTTTAGGCTGCTCATATACACATCTTGTGTGACTTCATTTTTTTGTGCTTGTGGAATCTCACTTGTAGATTGCCCAAATTTTGTTTCATTCTAGTCCTTCTGTTGGTGCCTCATATGAATCCTGATTGGATTATAATATACTCTGGAATAGCATCCATCCATCTCACTTGATGTGTCAGTTCATTTTGTTTGTGGTTAAACAATGCCAATTGATATTTGATATAATTTTTTATAATGGGCTAGTGAAATTTTGTTTTTTGTTTGACAGCTCATTTATTGACTGAATTTTTTTTAAATCACATGAATCCTAAATCTTGCGCAACTTGGATTTTGTTCAAATCTGAAATCATTTTGTTTAAATCTAAAGTATTTTTGGTTGTTGCCAAGGCTTCTAAAACTACTGTAGAAAATAATTTAAGTATTTTCAGTGAACCGGTCAAATGCAATAAAAAATTTAATATCACTAACACAAAATCAAAATCATATCAAGTATCAATTGAATAAATCAAACTAAAAACAAAAGACTAGAAACAACAGTGAAATAGATTTGTTTGTTCCATAATATATTATAATTGGCAACTGTGGTGAAATTAACTCCCTGGTAGTCAACTATTAAGTAAAGTGAGGTTTTAGTTTTTTTATCTGATTGACTCCATGAATTTGACACTTTTTTAATTAATGGTACTTGATGGAATGAATACTATTAAGATAAAAAATTAATCTATGCAAGTATAGTATAACTAAAATGATCCCAGAGAGCTCAAAATGCAAAAAAATACTGTAGCATGATGAGAAATAATATCATACTTCTCCTTATTTATTTCTATTATGTGAAATACACTTCATTATAAAAATAGTTTTTATTACCATAAAAATAAATGTTACAATGGTACAGAAATAAAATAAATACAATATTATAAGCTATAAAAAATATAAAGAAATCACAAATATATTTGGAATACTTCATATAAGCACAACTGTGAATAAAAATTGTTTATTAGTAAGTTAACAAAATTTAAGACATTTCATTTACTTTCCACTATAATTATTAATATCAAACTTATCATTTTTACTTGAAAACCCCATAAATCATGAAAATTTTAAAAATAGAAAATTTAAAGCTAAAAATTAAATAACAACACTAAAAAGTAACAATTAAAGGTAAAAAATTAAAAGTAAAAAGTAAAAACATAGAAGCAGGCAAGCAAGTTTTTTCCTCACCCTTAATCCCTTTAGTGCAACATCTTTGATTACTCCCTCTTGGGGAATTAACACCCCAAGTGATGCACCAAATGAGTCACCAAGTGGCTCACTAATAATCAGTAAGTTGATGGCACTAATATCATTTGGATATCTATTATTGGGATCTAAAAATCCAGATCCTAAACAGAACACAACTTGAATAAGCCTCATGACTTAAGAGGAACATTACTCAGATAAGCCCCATGACCTCTATGACGTACATGGACAGTATGTTGCTTTCCATGATACTATATATTATCCTATACTATATCAAATAAAGTATTATTCTCTTCTTAAATTTACCCTTTATCTTGTTTATTATAATTCTCAGAATTATATACTTGACACATTTCATCATTTTCCCCCTTTAAGCAGAGCAGCTGCAATTAGCTCAAGCTGCTGCTTGATCTGGGAGGCCTTGTATTTGTGCTTGGTGGCGGCCTGTATGGCCTTTGTGAACAGGGATAACTTGGTGGGGGGCTTGGTTGGCAAGATCCTGGAGCTTAGAGACAGTCTCCTCCTGCTCATGCTGAAGGAGAGAGAAGAACTTGCTGAACTTTGGTTGGAGCCCAAAGTTGGACTTGAGGTGCTTATGGTAGGCCTCAAGAGTTGACTTGGTCTTCAGCTCCCCATTGATGACAGCCCAGAAAACGTTCCAGCTGGAATTGGCTCTGACCTTTCCTTACTTCTGAGTGGCAATCTTTCCAATCCACTGAAGTTAAAAATGGTTAAGGTAAGGTATGAAATCCAGATGCTTCATCATAAGAGAATCCTTGGAGAGAGCCTCAAACCCCTGTAAAGTGTGATCTGGATTTAAAAAAGCCAAGGCACTGAATTATGCCAGCACAAATGTGCAGGTGTCAAAGGTATCACTGTGACTTAACCTACTAAGCTCAGTGTTGGCTTGCATATTTCAACTAACTTCTTGGAGGAAATAGAAGTGGCACCCCTGCACTTTCCTTTCAGAAGCTTCTTTTATGCATTGAACTAAGCAGGATCAAAGCCCATAACACATATTTTAGGGCCTAGAGCTTAAAGTTTTATCTTTTCCTCTGCTTCCAGGGTGGCCTGGTACTTTTCAGGTCAGGGGGGTTGGAGGTGTGAGGAGGGGTCTTCTGGGCACCCTCAGAGGAAAGATGGGCAAGTTCAAGAAGAAGATAGCTAAGGTGCAGGTATATATAGCCTCAGTAGCGCTAGGGAGAAGGAAGAACACAAGAGGAATCACCCAGATGTCTATCTGGATATGTATCATCCAGAGCTGATAAAACATCTGGGGACAGGTGGCATAGATACCATCAAATAGCCAGGTTGACTCCCTTTTCAGCTTCATTAGATTCTTATGAGTTGTGTAGCTGATAATACAATCCTTGAAAGTTGGTCCATCATTATGCCAGAGGAAGCACTCTCCACTTGGGAGCTGTTAAAGCTTATGGATGAGTGTAAGATTCAAGAGGACATCTGATGCCTTGGGGGAGAGAGATTAGCAGTGATTCTCTTTCTGTAAATTAACTTTATCAGCTGTCTGTCAGGGATCCAACCTAGGGCAACTAGCCCGCTGTTTTCCAGGAATGCACAGGTTCAGGTTTAGCAGGCAGGGCCCACCACAGATTGGAGCTAACTTTATAAATTAGGACATAGTCTTCCCCACTCAGGACCACAGGCTGGTGGCTGGGATTACTGTGTCAATTACCCCAGTGAGTTAATATATAAAAGCCCGTCAGCTTTCTTGTGCAGTCAGTTGGTGGGGTGGGAGAGGAGGCAGGCATTGGTTTGGGGTTTACAGGGGGTTTTATATCAAGATGGTAAGCAGGCAAGAAGTTAAATTTGCCTTTAAACAGCTTGGGTTCTGAGAAGATAAGGGGCCTTGAAGGTTGTATCTAGTTGCAGATTTTATATGAGCCAAAGGATATAGTTTGAGAATCCTTTCCAGGAAGTAGCACTTATACTCAGGCTTTAGTGGGTACTCTGTGAAATAAATGGGTTCAAAGGGTACACCAGGAGGACGGAAAACAGCAGGCAGAGGGGCAGGCAAGCCAGGAGATCTTGAACAGAATTGGTAGACAGCAAATACAAAATAAGGCAATAGCTGTATGAGCCAAATTAACAAACCTTTATTCAAAAATGGCAATAAGTTTGGAGTGTGGAGTCTTTGGGTCTATATAGTATCCCCCTCCAAACTTAACATTTTCCATGGGGGTTCATCAGGGCATTAGGAAAGGCAGGCCCGGGGGAACTAGGTGCTTGGATTCAAAGGCGGCAAAATGGCACCCGGCCTGGGAGTTCTTCCATTAGTCAAGAATCTTGATTTGGCTGCTTGATTGTCTTGCTTTGGTGTCAATCTCATAGGACTGGGCCGCAGGCCTGTGCCTCTTTCCTGGGTTTGCTCTTGATTGGTTGCTGGCATAGACTTCAAGTTCATGAAGCTAATAGTTGCCAGATTGGTATCTCCATTAGGCACGGTGATTAATCCTCCATTTGGTGCAATGATTTCTTTGGTTTGTCTCTTTTTACCACATAAGTCAATACACTTGGTATAAGCTTGTGGAGGCTTGATCCCAGAAAAATGTGTGTGGGCAGTCCTGCGGTCCACAGGCCCAGCAGCCCAAAGGAATCCAAGTTTGGGGTTTGATTCCTGCTCCCAGGACCGGGTTTCTAGAGAGGGAGAATTGTCAATCATGACACCATCCCCTTCTTCCCCTGAGGGCCCTCCCTTCTGATTCTTCTTGTTCAGGTAGAGTTGGACAGCTTCTTGGGCATTAGTCAGATTGCTCAGCGGCTCCCAAGTACTTTCTTCTAGTGGGTATCCTTTCCAATTGACGTAATACTGGGGTTTTTGGTAGTGAGTTTGGTTGCTGTCTATGTATTCAACTCCATATTCCTCAGTGCGGCCTGTTTGGATGGGTGGGGGGGCTGTCTTAATCTGTTGGTAGGAGAGCAAATTCTCATCTTTTTTAAACAACAGGGAACAGTGGAACACATCATGAATCTTCCAGGAGGGGGGTAGGTCTAGCTTAAAGGCAACCTCACCAACTAGTTTGGTAATTTTGTGGGGGCCGCTTCTTCTGTGAGCTAATTTCCTGCAGGGCATGTGTAGGGGTATGTTCTGGGAGTCTAGGTATACTTTGTCTCCAACTTGTAAGGGTTGGCCTGGGATTTGTTTGCAGTCAGCAAAGGCTTTATATTTTTTTACTGCACAGTTCAGGTTAGCTAGGCAGGTATTTTGCGTGTTGTGGATCTGTTCAATCCAGTTGCCTCTGGTGGTGTTGGCTTCTTTTTTGACAATATTGGGGTCCCAGGTGGGGTCAAATCCATAGTTAGCTTTTAACAGGGTCATGCCAGTGGAGGCGTGGTCTTTGCTGTTGTAGGCAAACTGGGCCATGGGGAGCATCTTAGCCCAGTTATCTTGATCTACATTGGCGTAGCATCAGAGGTATTGCTTGGGGATTTGGTTCACTTTCTTGGTCTGGCTTTTGGTTTGTGGGTGATAGAAGGTTGATACACAGCATTTGATTCCCAAGTCTTTCATTACCTGTGTCCAGTAGTTTGAGGTGAATTGTGGTCCTCTGTCTATGATGATTTCTTTGGGTGTTCTCTGCTGGGCAAGGATACAATTGTGGAAGTGTTGTGCTGTTTCTGCCGCTATGCAATGAGGGATGGTTGGTAAAAAGTAGGCCATTTTTTGTGAAGCAGTCTATCATGACCAGTATTGCATTAAAGGAGAGAGACAGGGGTAGTTATACAATGTAATCCATGGAGACCAATCTCCAAGGGCCATTGGGTATGTCCAGGGGTCTTAGCAGGCCTTCAGGTTTTTTTCTGCAGGTCTTGGTTTATCCACAGGTTTTATCCTTTCAGGTACAAGCTACTTTTTGATTGATCTTTGATCATGTGAAATTCCTTTTGATGCTATTGAGTGTCTTGAATCTTCTAGGGTGTCCAGAAATCTCCAATTTGTGATAGTCTATGAGCACCTTGGTCTTTCATTTCTTTCTGATATGTAGATCTGGTTATCTAGTAGCAGGGTAGTTCCCTTCAATGAGAAATATTTTTATTGGTGGAGGCTCTCTGGGTTAGAGTTCAAGTTGAAAATGAGTTCCCTTGAGTATTTTTCTTGTTTCTGTGCCTAAATTATGTCAGGTTTGTGGGCCAAGATCTTCATGTATACCAGATAGATACCTAGGCTGGCGGGGTCAAGGAGTACATGGGTGTTATGTTCCTTGGTCTCAGATGTGGAGGGAATCATATCAGCTCTTCTACTTGATATGTCTAGTACTATGTTGACTTTCCTGGGTTTATAGTCAATTTTCAGGGTGTAGTTGGCTAGTTCTAGAGCCCATCTGGCTTGTCTTTGGTTCAATTGCCTGGGCTTAAAGAAGTATACTAGGTTTTTATAGTCTGTCAGGACTTTGGCTGGAAATTTGGCTCCACACAGGTACCTTCTTCAATGCTTTAGTGTTTTCATAATAGCCAACATCTCTTTGTTGTAAATTGGGTAATTTTCTTCCACAGGCAGCATCTTCTTGGATTAATATGCTACAGAATGTATCATACCATCCCCTCCTTCCTGAAGAAGACCCCACCCACCAAAAAATTGTATGTGTTGTTTCCAGTAAAAAGGGTTTGGACTGGTTTGGCATGGCAAGGATGGGAGTAATTATAAAGACTGCCTTCAAGGACTTAAAGGAGGCTGTGCATTTGTCAGTCCAGGTGAAGGTGATCTTTTCAGAGAATAGTCTTATCAATGGCAACGTGATAAGAGAAATTTTTTTAGTTAAAGTCTTGGCAATAGCTATTCAGTCCCAGGAAGCTCCTAACCTCTTTGCAGGACTTGGGAATGGGCCAGGAGGTTACAGCGTCCAATTTGTCCTGGGAAATTGCAAACCCTCCCGTCTTTACTACATATCCTAATAACTCCACTTCAAATTGGATAAATTCACACTTTTTGAGCTTGGGACAGAAGTTGGCTTGCAAGAGTTTGCTTAGGATCAGGTCCAGATGGCACAGGTACTCTTTGTGAGTCTTACTATAGATTAGGATATTGTCAAGGTAGCCCACACAGAATTGATTGAGGTATTCTCCCAGGACTGTATTAATCATACTTCAGAATGTGCTTGGGGCATAACAGAGGCCAAAAGGCGTCACTAGGTATTCATACAGGCCATACCTGGTCTTGAATGCTGTTTTATACTCACCACCTTCCTTGACGCAATCTGGTTGAAGGCGTCACAGATGTCAATTTTGGAATAGAATTGGGATCATGTGAGTATGTTTCACAGGCTGCTAAAGTTTGGGATTGGGGATATGTTTTTCACTGTGATGTTGTTCAGTTTTTGGTAGTTCACACAAGGGTGCATGCCCTCATTGTTCTTTCTCACAAAGAGCATTGGTGAGGAGCAGGGCGCCTTGGATACTCTCTAAAACTTTGGTTGTTATCTCCTCAAGGTATTTCTTGAGGGCTACCTTTTCTTTGTGGTTGTAGCTGTAGATAGGCCTGTGTCTGGGCTGCATGTTTGGAAAGAGGTCTATTACATGGTTGTAGATTGAGTGCTCAGGGAGTCAGGTTGCAGCTATTTTGTCAAATACATGACTCCATTTTACTAAAGGCGCGGGGAGGGCTCCCACACTGGGTTTCATCTGAATGGTCATAAATTTGGGAGCAGGAAACTCTTCTGGGTTAGTGCAGAAAAATATGGTATCATTGCTTCCCGGACTTCCCAGGATGACAGTCTGTTCTCAGAAGTTAGGGATAAGTATATGCCTGTCAGACCAGGAGTCTCCCAGGATGAGGGGATGTGACTGCCCTTTCAACAGGATGAGAGAATAGTGATATGTGTTACTCCCAATGACTAGGGATAGTTCTTGTTTGCACTACTATCCTTGGTCCCTGGTGCTGTTCCCCATGATAATCTGTAGTCATTTCTCTGAGGCAGAGAGGCCTAGAACTTGTTCCAGATCTGTGCAAATAAAGCTCTTGTCAGCCTAGTGTCAATGAAAGCCTTTAATTTCTGAAGGATTCTATTGATGTTGACTGATAAAAGTATAAATTTGTAGGACTGGGAAGAAGCGTTTATTTGTGCTAGCAAGATGGGAGTGGCATTCTTTTTAGGGCAGGCTCTAGTCAGGTGACCTGCCTTGTACAGTGGAAGCAGAGTCCTTCTCTGTAGTGTCTCATATGAATCCTTATTGGATTATAATATATTCCAGAACAGCATCAATTCATCTCACTTGCCGTGTCAGGTACCCACCCAACCACTTGGAAGTAAACTTCCAAGATGATGAATGATGACAGATAAATTAAGACCAGTTACTAAAGATCCTATGGGAAGAGACACAACTCTAAGGTAGAACAGATCCCTGAACAGACGGTATTGACCCAAGAGAGAGTTGAGATAACCAAAGAAGAAGTACACCCCCAGATAGCTAAGGAGGAAAGCAGAAGCTAATAGATGGAAGACTGTGGGATTGATGGGCTTTTTGAGAGACTGATAAATCTAAGGCTCTTCTTTTTGGGGTGGATTGTGTGATAATGGGGTAGAATTATACCAGACTCCTGGTTTTACACAACCCCAGGATTTCTCTAAGTAGTGGGGATCAGAAGAGGTACCAGAATTAGCTCTGGTGCCCAGAAAAATACTGGCCTTGAAGGCCTACAGCAAGATTATCCAAAGAAGCCATTTATACCCAATGATCTTCCTAAGGAAGTATTGGGCAATATCATGGTTTAGCTGGGAGGTTCAATTCAAGATTAAAATGAAGTCAATTTGGTAGATGTGAGACTTTATTGATTGAACAAATATTAAAATACTAGGTGGCTACCCCGTCCAAGGACAGGATTAAAGTTAAATTTAATAAATCAATTAAATATATTTTATTTTACTTTTAAGCTTGGATTACTATCACATGTATACTTAAATTTTTTATTTAATTGCTTTATTAAAATTTAATTTCAATTATATTTGCTTAAATTTAAATTTAAAATTTTATATTCCAAGTATAAATAAAAAACTAAACCTAAATAAGTGTAGTATCACTATTAAGTTTAGTAAAGCTAAACAAATTATTTTAAAATTTAGTATTTGGTTTTCTAAATCCCTTCAGAATTTTGAGCTTATTTGAACCTTTAAAATAAGTTATCAACCATCAAAATTGGCTTAGTATTCACTGAGATACATTGATTTTAGTTTTTTTAGTGTGTACTAAAAGTAAATTTAGATAATAGCAAATCAAGCCCAAGCCTTTGATTATGACGTGGACCTGATTCCAGCACTAAACTATATATATCAGCATCTAGAGCAGCTAGAGCTATCATGTTTGGTACCATTTTGATTGGAATCATCTAAAAAATTGATCTATGTTCTCTAAATTTCATGAAAATCATTTTATGGAAACCTAATTTTATCATAGTTAGTTTACTCCACTGATGTTCTTTTGGGATGAAGCTGTGGCAAGCAAGGTTTACTCTGAAACAATATGGAGCTACTTGGATCAGGTGGCATTGAATTGGAATTCTCTACTATCTCACTTGAAGAATAATAATTTAGAAATGTCCAAGCCAACCATCTCCTTCTTTAAACTAATATTTATATTTATATTTATAATTTAAACTGTATTGTAACGGTGATCTGATGACATCACTGGATATTCAATATCAGATAGCCTATCATGCCCCTATATAACTCCACACCCTATTGAATAAAGATCATCTTTTACCCAATATCTTCTATTTGTAATTCACCATTACAGAATTTTGGAGGTCACACCTAATCTTGCAAGGAGAAAGGGGGCTCCTGTCTTGTCATCCTGGTTTTTCTTTTTGCTTCCCTGTATTCCTTGGCTGTGCCACATGCTTGTTCTGCTGCCTTTAGTTTTTGGCTGCTTCCTCTCTTCCCCCTTGTCTTTACTGGTTTTGCATGAGTTTTTAATGTTTTGTTGTGTGCATATGAACTATGTAGCCATTTTTCCTGGATGAATTTGATGTTGTCCTCCTGCTTCTGGTTGCTGTATCATCAGAATAACTCTCAGTTCCAGGTTTTGCTGATGCCCATACTGTGGAAGTCTTTAAATGCCAGTTTTATTTAAGAAAGGGAATGTTGTGCCAATTTTTTTATCAGCTCTGATAACTGATAACTGATAAAAAATAAAAAATAACACTTATTGGTGAGCTTTAAATTGTGCCTGGCTCCTGATAATAAAACATCTATTCTTTCTGTAACTTGTTTTTGATTCTAATTTTAGTCTCTTTAACTGTTGTTGCCTTGAGTTCTGCCTGGCTGGCGTTAATGTTATTGATGACTTGACTGTACCTGTTCTCCTGTAGGCTGAATATTCTCTGAATATCATATATATGTAATTTGGCATTACAGTATCACTTAAAATTGACCAAGCTCTCTTTTTGTTGTCAATTCAATCCTCAGCACAGAGCATAACCATCCAATTATATAAAACAATTGCTGCTTCTCTTCCAGTTTTAATCCACTCATTCTGAAGTTGGATAATCAAAAAAGATAAGCTACTTTGATATGGTTGAATGGGGTTAGCCACTAATTTAAAATGCAAGTAATCAAATACAAATTTATTAAAGTTCAAGTGGTCTTATATTTCAGTTCAACATGATTTAGCCCACACTCTACTGAATTCTATCTGTGTACTTTCAAAGATGCATGTAAGGGATTGAATGTAAGGATGAGCCAATTTATCTTTTGGCTTAACAATCAACTTTTAAAATCAAATTTAACTAAAAATCAATTCAGTTAAATCCCTTACGGCTTGAGCCCACTTGAGGTGACATTACAGACAGACAGACAGATAGACTCACTTTTATATATATTAATATCTTACCAGCCTTATATACTGTAAATTCAGAACCTGAACGTAAAATGTGGGATTGTCAATTCTTGATCCAAATTTTGAATCACTTTTTTGAATGGCTTTTTTTAATTAAATTGATTTTTTATATGTTTATTTTAACTTTTAAAAACACAGGAACTTGTAAATACTTTGCAAATTCCAAGTCAAACTGCACATTTCCAATGGATAAAATGAATTGAATTGAATCAGATTTGAAGCGTTCAAATCCATCAGCTGTTTTCATTAAGTTTACTATGTTTTTTGAAATTGCAGGATTGTCAAATCCAAGAACCAAATTTCAAATCACTTTTGAATGCCACTAGTAAACTCAGATATTAATTTTAGGAACTGGAATCTAAATTAAATGCACAGTACACTCACTAAGAAACACCAACCCAAATTGAGAAGCTCCACTATGACTAAAATCAAATAAAAATTCAATCCTGATAACCATGTTTAGACGTAAAACTTAACTAAAATGTAAAATTGTCCAAACCCAGAAAGGATACAATATTATACACTTCAAATCACAGATAAGGAAATTATTCTACTATTCAAGGCTAAATCAAGGGAAAACAGCTACTCACAACTAAACTGCAAATCTAAATAAATACATATTTAACCTAAAATATGTTTTTTATTATATTTTTATGGACAGACAATCACATTCTCAACCAGCTCCTGCACCAGCCCGCAGGACAGCCTGTCCATGAGGGCGTCCCAGAGGGTCCAAGAATAGACCTAGAACACAACTTAAGGGGATTAATGCTGACACACAGGCCTCCAAAGTGTCAGCGCCAGTCAACCACCTCCTGCATCCCAAACCAGAGCACAAAGCCTTAATCCCATACAGAAGCTGCTCTCAAGGCCTGCCACCAAAGTCTCCTATACCAGGATCACCAGTAACAATGAGGTTACTTACACCTCCACTGTATACCCAGTAGTCATCCAGCCCTGCACTCTGGATCCAAGAGTTGCCACTTTCTGCCCCTGCATTTTTGACACGTCCTATGAGCCATTGGCCATAACTGAGGAACCATCTACGCCTGTGATGTATGCCACAATTGATGGTGCCAGTGCAACCAAGCGTAATCCCACCTTCTACACAAAGGTCCCTGTCCCCTGTGTTGAGCCTGCTAGCCAGGATGCTGTGGTACCTGCCAAAGGCTGGCGTCAGTTGACAGATAGTGAGCGTGGAGCTCTCCTCAACTGCTTAAACAGGGGAATGTCAGTTCAGGATATTGCATCCCAATTTGGTGTCACAGCCAGATATGTTGGTAATATCAACACCAAATATGGCAACACTGGGCAAATTGCCAAATCCACCAAGGCCAGGAAGCAACCCAAACTCTTGCAGCCTGTGCATATTGACACAATAAAACAGTATGTGACCAAGGATTGCCACCTGGACACGCTTGCTGTCCAATCAATGCTTGCCACAGAGTTTGGGCTTTCTGTTTCTAAAATCATTGTCTACAAGACCATGGTCAATATTGGCTTCTCTTGGAAGGTACTTGGAGTTTCTCCACACAATAGGAACAGCAAAAAAACAATTGAGGATTGAACACTTTAATGTCAAGACATATGTGGATCTCAAGAAGATAGGAAATGTCCAATTCTTTTACATTGACAAATCATTGTTTTCCTTCTCACTCAGGTCTAGGCATGGGTGGGTTGAGAAGGGGTCAAAGGACGGCGTAATCCATTGTGCAGCTGTCTGTTCCCAGACCTATTCAATGGTAGTGCTTCTTGGTCCTTGTGGGTTGGATCAATACCAGATGATCAAGGGTTCCCATAATAGAAGCACATTCCTTGATTTTCTCCAAGCCGTGGGGGTTACATCCAGATCAATTACAGTGGCACAACCAACATTGTTGTGTTTGATAATGTTGGGCTCAACAAAGTGGATCTGGTTGTGTCTGATTTTCAACCCATTGACAAGAATAGCCATTCCTCCAACCACCGTCTTTCTGATTGTCCAATGAAACTCCTCTTCCTCATGCCATATTCTCCATTCATTAACCCAATTGAGAAGGTCTTTGGGTGGATCAAGAATAAGGTGAAGAAAAGCCTCCCCCAGGACACCAAGAATCTCTTCAACATTCTTGAGATCAGCCAATTTGCAATGCCACTTAATGTGGTGGTGGCTTTCTATGAGGACTCAGAATCTTTTCTTCCCTAAAGCCCTGGCCTCTGAGCCAATCAGATAAATGGGCACCCAGGTTTTATTTGTCATTATTTTTATTTTGTTTTTATTAGGGCTCAAAATTATTATTTATACATAATGACGTGAAGTTTGATTGTATTATAGAATATAAGAATACATACAGAAGGTAGGTAAAATTAATTATACTAGATATGAGGACACATATTTTTATTTAATGCACTGAATATTGTATTGACTGTTGCGCTAACAAATAAATAATTAAAGATAGAAAAGGATTAATTTTATTTAAACAATTGTGAATCCTTGTTAGTACTTTGGCTTTTTTAATCCACAAATTGAACCTTGCAAGTCATCATCTGATCCTTAATATTTCAGTTCCACTATAGCCACATGACACAAAATCCAATGATTTTCATGTATCTCTTATTAAAAAGTACTTATGACGTGGGTTACGCATATCAAAAATATTTATCAAATCATATTACAAGGGATAGATAATTTGAGTTCTAAACAATCATTTGTTTAGAAAATAAGTGGAGCAGGCCGTCTGTTGCAGATAAATTCAGTTCTTGATGTTTAACTATGTAATAAATATACCTGTATTTGACAAGCTAGTAAAAAAATTTAATTTTTTATTATTTGAAGTGTTTGCAACTATAACTAATGTTTTATAATATATTTAGATATATTACTACTATAATTTAAATATTAAAATTTAAATTTTAAAACTTTAAATTTTAATATTTAAAATAAAAAATATAAAAGTTAAATTGCAAGGGAATATAATTTATTAGGAAGATGCAAATTGCAAATGGAATGTGATTATTCTGGGGAATTATACCCCAAAATTAAATTTTCAGCTAGAGCGTCTAATTGGATCCATGTACTCTTCTGTACATGGTAGACAACCCTGCATGCAATTGCTATAGGGGTGGCGCCCTGCACCCTGGTGGTTGCTGAACACTTAATAAAAGGGAGGCAGGTAAGCAAATTAATCAGCAGATTCTTTTTGGGAGGCACAAAAACCCATACAACAATCCCAGTGCAAAGGAGTTGTACAGGACATGCTTGGCTATCCTATACCCCAGGGTATCTTCTGGTGTTCTAGTGCTAATTGGCATATATTGAGTTGTATAGAAACATCCTCCAACTTTTTGATGTTATTTTTTTAATATGCAATGTAGTAGGATTCCTAGGTATACTGCAACGTGAATCCTTTGCAAGGTAAATTTATTAGAAAACATGCAAAATTTTGTATACTTGAACTAATCTGTTGATATATAATGTTTTATTGAACTTGAATATGGTTCAGGGGGCGCCCAACTTGTATCTGCCCCCCATGCCTTGGCAAATGAAATAAATAAAGGCTTGAAATTATTCACAAGGACTGCATCCCTGACTTTATTTGATAATGCTTTGAAGAATTCATTAAAATTTTCAGTTTTAAGATTTTCAGTTCCTATTTGAAAGCCAGTTTTTATTAGGTTTTTTCATATTCATTGATATTTGAAAAGGTAAATTGTTGTATACTTTCATAAATATATTCACCAAAGTTTATCTTGATACTACACAAAATTCATTCATCTCTTTGAAATTGATATTTGCTCCTATTTTGTATGCTTCTCTAATCCACAGCAAGCACCCCGCGGGTGCTAAATATTCCTTGTTTTACGCTCCAATATTTGCAAAATTATTCATGTTCATTTGAATTTTTTTATTTATTTCATTTTTATTTATTTGCTTTACAGGGGCTACCAGTGATTGGTAACCCCCGTAAAACCAACTCAAGTGAACTCTGCCACTTCAGGGACCTTGCCTTATTCCTAGCTATAACTAAAGTAAATATAAATAAAACATAAAAAACTTACTGATTGTTTCCCCTGTGGCCCCCTCAGCCACAGGCGCTCCTTCAGCAAGCTTCATGAGTGTTGGCTGCTCTTCCTTATTTTCTGTGTTCTTGTGTTTCCTCTTGATTTTAATTAGTTGAATTTTCATTGTTTCTTGAGCGCTTCAGCTTCTTGATTGTATTTTACTTTCATCTGTTTCCATTTGATCAGTTTCCTCTTCATTTGTGTTAATTTCCTTTGAGCTTTCATTTCCTTCAATCAATTTGATTTTTTGAGTATACTTTCTGTTGGTTTTTGAAAATTCCCACAAGTTGTAACTTTCATTCTTGAAATCTAACTGCTTGAGTATTTCCTTTTGAATATTTAAAACTATTTCCTTGTGTTCTTTGTTGACTATTGTTCCCAGGCTATTTTTTGCGGTTTTGTTTTGCTGGACCAAGGCCCTTCCCTCATTTCCCAGTTGATTTACCACAATTTCCCTTATGTTATGTTTAAGCTTGAGAACCTTTTGCATATGTGCTTCTAATTCGTTTATCAAGTTATAGATATTTGACATTTTGCTTGAATTATATCAAAAAACTGGTTTTTAGGACTACCATCAACGCATGAATTTTTTCCTCATCAATAATAAATTAAGCACCACAGATGTAAATTTTGCATTAGAATATAGCAATTAGATGTCAACTCTTGATATTTTGATATTATGTGCATAACTCAATGCATTTTTTAAATAAAATTCATTGTAAACAAGGCCTTTTTCATTGTAGTTTATATAAATATGCTGTGTTTATATTAGGAAGCCATTAACACTTAGTACAAATATTGATACATAGTGCATTTTACAGCCTGTATATTTGCCTATTAATAACAATTTTGTAAACTTTTTAGTCAGATTTTGTGAAGTAATAGTAATGTAATGGGTTAATATGTTAATGTTTATTACCATTAGTTGGCTTATTTTCTTTGCTGTGGCAACAGTGTATTTTCTGATATTTATGCACTGGTTTCCAATTGGTTGGTTTCACATCCAATTGCACAGGCAATAGGAAAGGTGGTTGCCACCCCATCAGCATCCGGTCTTGGGATGGCAACTTGATTTCCTATTGGCTGTGTGATTGGATGTGAAACCAACCAATTGGAAACCAGTTTGAGAATATCAGAAAATGCACAATTGTCACAGCAAAGAAAATCAGCCAATTAATGGTAATAAACATTAACATATTAACCCATTACATTACTATTACTTCACAAAATCTGACTAAAAAGTTTACAAAATTGTTATTAATAGGCAAATATACAGGCTGTAAAATGCACTATGTATCAATATTTGTACTAAGTGTTAATGGCTCCCTAATATAAACACAGTATATTTATATAAACTACAATGAAAAAGGCCTTGTTTACAATGAATTTTATTTACAAAATGCATTGAGTTATGCACATAATATCAAAATATCAAGAGTTGACATCTAATTGCTATATTCTAATGCAAAATTTACATCTGTGGTGCTTAATTTATTATTGATGAGGAAAAAATTCATGTGTTGATGGTAGTCCTATTAAAACCAGTTTTTTGATATAATTCAAAAAAATGTCAAATATCTATAAATTGATAAATGAATTAGAAGCATACCCACAAAAAGTTGCTGAAATAGAAAAAAATATCAGGGAAATAGTAACAGGAAAGCTGGGTAACAGGGGCCAGCCACTGATCCAGCCAAAGGAAGATGCTCTGGATAAATTAGGAAATATTATAGATGAAAAGAACAAAGAAGCATTAATTAATCTACAGGGAACAATCTTATCAAGTCTGAAGTTCAATGACACAGCCTACAATTTGTGGGAGTTCTGGCAAGGGGCCAAAAAAACAAGAAAATCAAAATGATTGAAGGAACTGAAATCTCAAAGGAAATAAACACTAATGAAGAGGAAACTAATCAAAACAAAAGAAATGATTATAATCAAATGGAAACAGATGAAAATGAAACACAATCAAGAAGCAGAAGCGCTTCAAGAAATAAAGAAAATTCAACAAATGCAAATCAAGAGAAAGCACAAGTAGCACAGAAAATAAGGAAGATCAAGCCCAGGAAACCAAATGAAGAGCAGTCAACGCTCATGAAGTTTCCTGAAGAAGCGCCTGTGACTGAGGGGGCCGCAGGGGAAACAATCAGTAAGTTTTTTATGTTTTATTTATATTTACTTTAGTTATAACTAGGAATAAGGCAAGGTCCCTGATGTGGCAGAGTTCACTTGAGTTGGTTTTACGGGGGTTACCAATCACTGGTAGCCCCTGTAAAGCAAATAAATAAAAATGAAACAAATAAAAAATTCAAATGAACATGAATAATTTTGCAAATATTGAAGCAAAAAACAAGGAATATTTAGCAACCGCGGGGTGCTCGCTGTGGATTAGAGAAGCATACAAAATAGGAGCAAATATCAATTTCAAAGAGATGAATGAATTTTGCGGAGTATCAAGATAAACTTTGATGAATATATTTATGAAAGTATACAACAATTTACCTTTTCAAACATAAATAAATATGAAAAAAATCTAATTAAAACTGACTTTAAAATAGGAACTGAATATCTTAAAACTGAAATTTTTAATGAATTCTTCAAAGCATTATCAAATAAAGTCAGAGATGCAGTCCTTGTGAGTAATTTCAAGCCTTTATTTATTTCATTTTCTGAGGCATGGGGGGCAGATACAAGTAAGGCGTCCTCTGGAACAATATTCAAGTTCAGCCAAACATCCTACATCAACAGATTAACTCAAATATATAAAAAGTTATACATGTTTTTTGAAAAATATACCTCTCAAAGGATTCATGTCGCAACATACCTAGGAATCCTATTACACTGCATTCTAAAAACAAATGTTAAAAAACTAGAAGACATACAAATTCAAATTAACATATGCCAATTAGCACTAGAGGCCAGAAGACAATGCGGGGGTATAGGACAGCCGAGCACGTCCTGTACAACTCCTTTGCATTGGCATTGTTGTATGGGTACTACATGCCCCCAAAAAACTATTGATTGATTTGCTTACCTGATTGCCTTTTATTAAGCGTTCAGCAACCACCAGGGTGCAGAGCGCCACCCCTCTTGCAATTGCATCAAGAGTTTTCCACCATGTACAGAAGAGTACATGGATCCAATTAGAAGCTCTAGCTGAAAATTTGATTTTGGGGTATAATTCCCCAGAATAATCACATTCCATTTACAATTTGCATCTTCCTAATAAATTATATTCCCTTGAAATTTAAATTTTATATTTATTTTAATTTTTTAATTTTTTTATTTGTTGCAACATCTTCAATTTCTCCCTCTCAGGGAATTAACACCCCAAGTAAATCACCAAACAACTCACCAAATGGTTCATGTCCAGTCAATAAACTGGTGGCACCATTATCAGTTAATCATCTATGGCAGGGATCACTCAATCCAGGTCCTAAATAGAACACAACTTGATTAAGCCTTGTGACTCAAGAGGAACATTACTCAGATAAGCCCCATGAACTCCATGACGTACATGGACAGCATGTGGCTTGTCATGATACTATGTATTAGCCTATATTCATATTCAATAAATTATCATTCTCTTCTTAAATCTTCCCCTTTATTTTGTTTATTATACTTCCCAGAAGTATAAACTTGCCATATTTTAAATTTTAAGTTAACTTTTTAAACTTAAATATTAAAACAAAAATATTAAAATTTAATTTTTAACTTAAATATTTAAACTTAAATATTAAAATTTAATATTAAAAGTTCACTATTGAAATTTAAATACTAAAATTTCAATAGTGAATTTTAATATTTAAGTCTAAACATTTAGTTTCAACAGTTAAATTATAATAGTAATATATCTAAGTATATTATAAGACAGTAGTTATAATAAGTGAAAACACAAATAATAAAATATGATTTTAAATGTGTTTATTTAGTTGCTTGTCAGGTACGGGTTCATATATTACATAGTTAAATAACAAGAACTGAATTTATTTGCATCAAGGGGCTTGCTCCACTTATGTTATAAACAAGTTATTGTCTAGAACTCAAATTACCTTTCCCTTGTAATATGCTTTAATAAATATATTTGATATGTGTAACCCGCGTCATAAGTACTAATTAGTAAGAGATATATGAAAATCATTGGTTTTCATGTTGTGTGGCTATAGTGGCACTGAATTGGTAAAGAGCATGTGATGATTCACAAGTTCCAATCTGTGGCTTTAAAAAACAACAGCCCTTTTACCAAAAAACGGCTCACATTTACTTAAATAAAATATATCTTTTGTATCTTATTTATTTTATTTATTTGTTAGCTCAACAGTCAATACAATATTTGGTGTGTTATAATAAAAATAAGTGTCTCTATATCTAGTATAATTATTTTACTTAACTTTTGTATGTATTCTTATATATATAAAATTCATTTAACGTCACATAATTATTTATAAATAATAATTTTTTAACCTAATAAAAACAAAATAAATAAAAGCAAAAACAAATAATATCCAGAGCGCTCATTTATCTGACTGGCTCAGAGTTGAGGACTTTAGGGAGGAAGTATTCTGAGTGCTCATAGAAAGCCACCACCACATTGGGTGGCATCACAAATTGGCTGATCTTGAAAATTTGAAGAGATCCTTGGTGTCCTGTGGGAGGTCTTTCTTAACCTTATTATTGATCCAACCAAACACCTCCTTGATTGGATTCAGAAATGAAGAATATGGCAGGAGGAGGATGAGTCTCATTGGAAAATCAGCAAGGCGGTGGTTAGAGGAATGGCTATTCTTGTCAACGGGTTAAAACTCAGACACAACCCAATCCACTTTGTGGAGCCCAACATTATCCAATACAACAATGTTGGTTGTGCCACTGTAATTTATCTGGAGGTAACCCCCCAGCTCAGAGAAAATCAATGAATGTCCCTCTATTATGGGAACCCTTGATCATCTGGTATTGATCCAACCCGCAAGGACCAAGAAGCGCTATCATTAAATAGGTCTGGGAACAGACAGCTGCACAATGGTTTACACCGTCCTTTGACCCCTTCTCAACCCACCCATGCCTAAACCTGAGTAAGGAGAAAAATAATGATTTGTCAGTGTAAAAGAATTGGACATTTCCTGTCTTCTTGAGATCCACATATGTCTTGGCATAAATGTGTCAATCCTCAATTATTTTTTTGCTGTTCCTATTGTGTGGAGAAACTCTGAGTACCTTCCAAGAGAAGCCAATATTGACCATGGTCTTGTAGGCAAGGATTTTAGAAACAGAAAGCCCAAACTCTGTGGCAAGCATTGATTGGACAGCAAGTGTGTCCAGGTGGCAATCCTTGGTCACCCAATGTTTTATTGTGTCAATAACACAGGCTGTAAGAGTTTAGGCTGCTGCCTAGCCTTGGTAGATTTGGCAATTTGCCCAGTGTTGCCATATTTGGTGTTAATATCACCAAAAATCTGGCTGTGACACCAAATTAGGACGCAATGTCCTAAACTGCCATTCCCCTGTTTAAGCAGTTGAGGAGAGCTTCACACTCACTATCTGTCAACTGACGCTAGCCCTTGGCAGGTACCGCGGCATCCTGGCTAGCAGGCTCAACACAGGGGATAAGGACCTTCATGTAGAAGGTGGGATCACGCTTGGTTGCACTGGCGCCATCAATTGTGGCATATATCACAGGCGCAGATGGTTCCTCAGTTGTGGCTAATGGCTCATAACGTGTCAAAATGCAGAGGCAGGAAGTGGCAACTCTCAGATCCAGAGTGTGGGGCTGGGTGTTGTAAAATATGCAGCCTGGGTGCTGATTTCTACAAATAGTTAGTCTACTACTTCTTTGTTTTAATACTATACTGTTGTGGTATAGTGACAGCCTGGGTAAGGACAGAAGAATATAAGAAGATAAAAGATAAAAACTGGCTATTTATTTTGATATTGTTGCAGTTATATAGTATTAGGTGGGGGAATTTCCACCAGGGGAAAGGAGGCACAGACAGAAGGACTTTCCTAAAGGAGGAGAGTGGAATGGTACAGTAGAAAGAGCCGCGCAAGAGACCAACCGGTTTCACATGACTTGCCTAATGGAGGAAAGTAGTAACATCTATGTTGTTCTATTTTTAACCTTGGAAGTAAAGCCCACACCTATTGAACATTTGAAAGGTACTTCAAACACTCATTTTTAAGGCGTTTTGAACACAGTTAATCCTAATCAAAATATGATGCTATAAAGTAATCATGTGATTGCGCAATTGTTATGTTGCTTATTCTCAAGTGGATAGTACTTTGTCTACTACATTCAGGATCTGCAACATTTACCACCACTGGATTAGACAACAGGTTTAGAAGGCTAGGAGTCTCAAGATGGTGGCTATGGTGAACAGTCACTCCAGAAGAGTCCCAAGAAGAGCCTTGAAGAAGGTGCAAAGGGTAATCCCAAAGAGACACAAGCATACAAGGCCAGTGGAGGTGGGGAAAGCAGCTGAGAAGCAGGTAGTCCTGCATGATGTGGATGGCAGCTACCTTGACTTGGGGGTTCAGATAGATCAGCTACTGGTGCCTTAGTTGGTCTTAGTGGGAACAGACTCATTATTTGCTGCATTGTTCCTAGCCTTGAGTGAGCACAGGGAGGTGAAAGGGACTGGATTGCAAAGGGGCAACAACATCTATTGGCGGTTCTCCATGCAAGCTATGGAAGAATACTTGGGGACTCAGTTGGGAGAATTTCAATTTGGGGGTCAAGGCCTTTCAGTCTTGCAACAGGGGACAGTATCCAACATAGTGAAGTCAGTCCTTTGCGCTTGGGCAACACCTGGGGTTACCAACACTCAACCAGTCAGTTGAAAAACTCTGACAACTTTTAGCAACGTCTTTGGTGAGCCTTCCAGGAAGTGTTGAAGTCATACACAGTGGAGGGGACTGCCCA
Organism: Entomophthora muscae; assembly: GCA_014839935.2. NCBI lineage: Eukaryota > Fungi > Entomophthoromycota > Entomophthoromycetes > Entomophthorales > Entomophthoraceae > Entomophthora > Entomophthora muscae. Next base: position 69,786 of record QTSX02003676.1, read on the forward strand.
TTTGGTGCCAACAGTGATGGCTGGCAACCTTGTTCTTTGAGGAACCAACCTCTGCAATACCAAGCAGGAGGAGAACATGAGGGTCTTCCTTGAGTGGGCCTTGTCTGTTTTTTACAGGGTGGGTGGCCAGGCCCCTGTAGAGTATGCCCTTTGCAAGAGTCTTCTATGGGACTGTATCTTCTTGGGGGTCGCCTTTCCTGTGGACATTGGGGTCAATCATGTCTCTTATTTGGCAGGGGTTTGTTGCCCAATCCTTGGTCATTGGTTTTGCAGATCTGTAGGTAGCCAGTTGTGTTTTCTGGCAGCTGTTCAGGTGGTAGAACAGTTGTTGCATTATTGGAAGAGTATTGTTAGTCTCCAATAAACCCCTTATTACTTCATTCTTATTCCTCATACTTTGGTGCATCACTATCACAAACAGGACAACAACCCATGGAATTTTTAATTAGGCTTTTGTTTTTAAGGGTTGTTGTCCTCATTGGGGCTTACTCTTGGTCACTAGGAGCAGCACACATATACTGAGAGTGTACTCTAGTGATCAATTGCCCAGAATGGGGCTCTCTAAGGGTGTAGGAGTATGGGCCAGTCTTCTGGATAACTTGAACTGGGCCTTGCCAAAGGGAGGCAAGTTTGGATTTGCAACTATACCCTCTATTGCTGAAGAAGTAGACTAAGTCTCCTACCAGGTATATCAGGAATATTCCTGACACTTATAGTTGTGTAACCAACAAACAGTCACCTGCTGTCAATGTGAAGGTACCTGCCTCCAATATGCAGACATCCACTGTCACCAATCAGATGTCTGCCACCAATGTGCAGACATCCACTGCCATCAAGCAGATACACACTGCCACCATGTGGAAGCCTTCTGCAACCAAGCTGTTGCCTGTTGTCAATGTGCAGGCGCCCACTGCCACCAAGCAGATGTTCACCGCAACCGTGCGGGCCCCACTACCACCAAGCAGATACATGCTGCCACCATGTGGAAGCCCGCCGCAACCAAGCCATTGCCCGCTGCAAACTCACAGACGCTTGCTGCCATTGAGCAGATGTCCACCTCTACTGCACAGGCGCTCACCACTCTTGCCAGCCCCTCCTACAAGCCATCCTCAAACCAGGCACTCATGAGCCAGCCTGCCACCTACCAGCCACCTACCAGCCTTTGCCCTCCCATGCCAGTAGGCCAGTTCCCATCCACTCCTTTGGGAAATAGTCAAATCAGGAAACCAGGAAAGGCAATTTCCTCAAAGCCAAACTTGGGAGGAACTGCTGCCCAATTTAGGAGCTTACCAAATGGAGAATAGACTGACAGGCTCTCCAAAAATGGAAATCATGCATAAAATTCAATAAATGAATTTTGATTCACAAAGAAGGCCCAACTTGCACTATGCCAATGCAAACTTGGATCCAGCCAAACCTTCTCAATTGCCAGTCACTCAATTCAATCCATAAAAGGGAATAACAAATGCAGCTCAGACTCTTGGTTTCCCAATGCTATGCCTTCCAATAATCATGCCTTGCAGGTCCACTAGTATAAATAAAGACAAACCCCTCAATGATAGTTTGTGCTAAAATTGAGTGAATATCCTCCTCAATATTATCACATTAATCAATCCTTTACCCAGGCTAAGCAAGTAACCTTACTATTTCCATTACCCCTCTCCAAGTCAGAAGATGAACTACATTATCTTCACAGCTGTCTTGAAAGCTTACCTTGGCATAGGGGGCAACCAGCCAACTAATGCTCAGTTTAGTCCTGAACAACAGGGACCAAAAGGAATTTTTTACAATGAGCCAACTCATCTCAACTCAATGGTTTTGAATCTGTGGACACCTCTGGCGTCATCTTGCCCAACTCCCAACTTGGCTACTTACGTGATCCCCGCAGCTATGCTACTGTACCTTGCTGTCAGTCTTAGATAATGCAACATCCTTGCCAAAACCTTCTGTAAGGCAGTGAACTTCTATCTAACTGTCTATGCCTTGAACGGCTTTGAGCCGCCTAACCTGCCATCTTTTGTTACTAAAGTTTTACCCTCAATACTTGGGTAATACAGGTAAGTGGGTAAAGCAGGGTGTTTGGATGCAGCTTGTTCTAGATCTTGCAACTTATGGTTTAGTTTACGGTGTAGGCTTCCAATTGCAAGTAAATAAGGGTTTAAAAAGGCTTTTTAATGTAGGCCTCTGGGGACACAGCCAGGCTGGGCTTTACCAAGGAATATAGTAAAGGGGGAAGACCTGGTTGCTGGCCGTAGATCAGTTGGAAGGGTGGCTTGCCAGTGGCATGGTGATATCCAATGTTATATGCAAAAGTGGCCACAGGCAGGAAGGTATCCCATTTAGTATCATGTTGGTGACTGAGCTTCCGGAGTATTGCAAACAGGCTTCCATTAGTATGCTCTATCATTCTGTTGGTCTGTGGATGATAAGGAGTGGATAGTGTCCCACAGATTCTCATCAGTTGGTTGAGGCAGAGGATGATGTGACTGGTAAAATTGGTACCATTGTCCATCAGCAGGATCTGGGGGCAGCCATGTTTGTATATGATGTTCTCCAGGATGAACATAGCTGTCACCAGTGCAGATTGATTGGGAATTGCCTTGGCCTCTAACCATTCAGTAAGATTATCAACAGCCACAATGATGAACTTGTTGCAGCTATTGGTAACTGGCAAGGGGCCCACTACTTCAATGGCTACTGTGTGGAAAGCAAACTCAGGGTGTACAAGTCTGTGTTGAAACTTGATCAACTTAGGTCTTTCAATGTTGCAGTCATGACAGATGGCTAGTGTATCTACTAAATCAGTATACATTCCTTCCCAGACGCAGCGCTGTTATAGCAGGGCTAACGTCTTCTGTATACCACCATGATCAGTAGTCTTGTGAGTGGCCACCACCAAGTCCATGAGTAGGGATGGGCATATGTCCAGTAGACAAGAGTCTCCACAAGGCTTCAGGAGTTGTCCTTTAGAGACCTTGGTGTCAACATCTAACCTCTTGAGAGCCCTCTGTATCTCTAACGGCTCCTCCCCCCACAAGGAAGGATTCTTCATAAGCTTGTCATAGAGAATGTCAGCCATGGAGGATACTAAAGCAACAGTAGGAAGGCGGGAGAGACATTCAGTGTTCTGGAGGACAGCTTCAGCTTCAGCTCAATGAATGATTTTGTTGTTGTAGGCCTGGAGCTTAATGGCCCAACACACCGGGCGCCCTTCAGAGTCCAGTTGGGAGAGGACACCCCCAATAGTAGTCAGGCTAGCGTCTGTATGAGCCACAACCAGCTTGGCAAAGTCAAGGTAAGCTAGTACTGGGGCTGAAGTCAATATTCTCTTGATAGCAGCAATTGCTGTCTTGCAAGCCAGGCCTCAGAAGAAGTCCACAATAGCTCAAAGGAGTTAGAGCAGTGTATTGTACAGGGAAGCAAGGTTAGGGATAAAGTGCCAATAATAGCCAACCAACCCCAGTAAGACCTGGATGTCTTTCTTGCTTACAGGCATCTGCATCTTCTTAATGGCCTCTACCTTGAGAAGTACAGGACAAGGGCCATCACAACTGATGATGAACCCAAGGAGCTCTAAGTGCTCATTAAAGAAGTTGCATTTACATGGCTTTAGCTTAAGTGTAGCAGCCAGCAGACGTTTGAAAACTTCTTCTGGGGGTTTCAGGGGTTTTTTATAGGCTCAAGAGAAGACTTTAATGCCATCCAGATAGACCAGGGCACATGAGGGCTTGAGGTCCCCCATCACAGAGTCCATAGCTTGTTGGAAGATGACTGGGGAATCAGAGAGACCCTGAGGCATTCTGGTAGGTTGGAACAGCCTTTGGTTGGCAAGGATGGCACACTTCTCTGGGTCAGCTGGAGGGAAATCAATCTGCCAGTAGTCAGGTATCAGGTCTATGGCCAAGAAGAACTTGATGTGGGGACCCAGTAGGCAAGATCTTCTTTCATTCTCACAGTGCAAGAATCCAACGTTTCTGATTGAGAGGCAAAGTCAACCAGCGGAAGGGCATCAGGAGGCTCTGTTGTAAAGGAACAACAAGTGCCAGGGTCAGGCACAGGCTTGTCAGGGGGAGAGGAATGGGGGGGAGAGGAGGGAAGTGAAACCACAAATGCAGCCAAGGATTTCTCCTTGTCCTGGCTGCTTAGTAGTTTTTTGAGTGATCCTCATTATAATGCTCAGCGCCAGAATCACCAGTGAATTCTTCTTTGCTCTGAATAGCCTGAGGTTGAGTTGCTGCAGAACCATCAGAAGTGATGGATGGATTGCTATCAGGTTCTCAGGGATACTCTAGGGTACCTGCTGAAGGCGCAATAAAAAGAGACATTCTCTTCATTGCTTCTGTGACAGTGGTGGGAGTCAGGAAGGGGCAATGAAGTATGGATCTTCTGAGAGGGAGAAATATAAGATCTAGCATTCCTATGCAATCCCATTAGAGTCTCAGAGGTACCAACTGTTGAGGAATCTTCAAGGTGCTTGATTAGTTGGTCCTGAAGAGATTCTAGGAGAGCATGTTGTGCATCCAACTCATCTAGCCAATCTTTCTTTTCCTGAAAGGCCAGAACTAATTCTTCTTCCAGAAATTCCATCTGTCTCTCTTGAGTTTTTATAGTATCCCAAAGAGCAGAGAATTTCATGGTGAAGCTTTTATGGATGTCTTCTGGCTTAGGAGTTTTCTGTTGATGATCATAGAACTCCAGGGCAACATACTGATTCATCTGGGTGGGTGCCAAAGAATAAAGTACATGTTCTATCTTGCTCATCCATAGAGCCATTCCAGAGTGAGAGTGAACAGCTTCTGATATATTTTGAGTAAGGTATGGGGGGCCAGAGCGGGGGCCAGAGCAGCTACCAGTTTGGAGAGTGTCATAATTAAGGAAGGTTCCATCAGGAGAACAACCAGAAGAAGGAGGAGAATATTTACAGCATAATTCCTTCATCAAGGCAGGCTCCAAGGAGCAGGATACTTGGTTCATGCCAGTTGCTTCAGCCATGGGATCAGACTGAATTGGTATCAATGAGGTGAGGGCTTCTTCAATGGAGTTCATCCAGGAGATCATGCTTGACTGGAAGCTGGTAACTTCTGAAAGTTGTTGGTAGTTAGGCAACCACTGGCTTAGTCCTGGTTAATCATAGGAAGAGCCATGGAGGCTACCAGATAGAGAACCAGAAGCAGTGAAGGTTGATCCTGGAGTGGGTTGGGCAGAAGGAGCTGCAGGTATAGGCAAGGATATCTCTCCCTCCACAAAAACAGGGCTGTGGGGATAGGAAGAGAGGAAGCTGTAGCTTGTATAAGCCATGAGCGCCAATGTTGTAAAATATGCAGCCTCAGTGCTGATTTCTACAAATAGTTGTCTACTACTTCTTTATCTTAATACTATATCTGTTGTGGTATAGTGACAGCCTGGGTAAAGACAGAAGAAATCAAGAAGATAATAAGATAAAAACTGGCTATTTATTTTGATATTGAGGCAGTTATATAGTATTAGGTGGGGGAATTTCCACCAGGGAAAAGGAGGCATAGACAGAAGGACTTTCCTAAAGGAGGAGAGTGGAATGATACAGTAAAAAGAGCCGTGCAAGAGAACAACTGGTTTCATGCAACTTGCCTAATGGAGGCAACTGGCAATATCTACACTGTTCTATTTTTAACCTCAGAAGTAAAGCCTGCACCTATTGTGCATTTGAAAGGCGCTTTGAAAACTTGTTTTAAGGCATTTTTAACGTAATTAACCCTAATTAAACTGTGATACAATGAAGCAATTGCACAATTGTTATGTTGCTTAAACCCTAAGTTGACAGTACTTTGTCTAATCCATTCAGGATCTGCAACACCAGGTGACTACTGGGTACACAGTGGAGGTGTAACTAACCTCATTGTTACCGGTGTTTCTGGTATAGGAGACTTTGGTGGCAGGCCTTGAGAGCAGCTTATGTATATGATTAAGGCTGTGTGCTCTGGCTTGGGATGCAGGAGGTGGTTGACTGGCGCTGACACCTTGGGAGGCCCGTGTGTTGGCATTAATCCTCTTGAGTTGTGTTCTGGGTCTATTCTTGGACCCTCTGGGACGCCCTTGTGGACAGGCTGCCCCACAGGCTAGTGCAGGAGCTGGTTGGGAATGTGATTTTCTGTCCATAAAAATAAATAAAAAATATATTTTAGGTTAAAAATATATTTATTTATATTTTTGGTTTAGTTGTGAGTAGTTGTTTCCCCTTAATTTAGCCTTGAATAGTAGCAGAATTTCTATATCTGTGATTTGAAGTGTATAATATTGTATCCTTTCTGGGGTTGGATAATTTTACATTTTAGTTAAGTTTTACATCTAAACATGGTTATCAGGATTGAATTTTTCATTTGTTTTTAGTCATAGTGAAGCTTCTCAATTTGGGTTGGTGTTTCCTAGTGTGTGTACTGTGCATTCAATTTGGATTCCAGTTCCTGCAATTAATATCTGAGTTTACTAGTGGCATTCAAAAGTGATTTGAAATTTGGTTCTTAGATTTGACAATCCCGTAATTTAAAAAAACATAGTAAACTTAATGAAAATGGTTGATAGATTTGAACGCTTCAAATCTGATTCAAGTTAATTCATTTCCTCCATTGGAAATGTGCAGTTTGACTTGAAATTTGCAAAGTGTCTACAAGTTCCCACATTTTTAAAAATTCAAATAAAAATATAAAAAAATCAATTTAATTAAAGAAAGGCCATCCCGCAAAAGTGATTCAAAATTTGGACCAGGGATTTGACAATCCCGCATTTTTACATTCAGGTTCTGAATTTACAGTATTTACTACCAAATTATTGTTGACAGGAATATTCCCAGGAAGATTCTTGACATGCTGTACTAGTTCATTTTTTTGTAGTTTGAACTACACTATCCAATGTTTGATATAATTTCATATTTTGTGTTAGTGAAATTTTGTTTATTGTTTGACATTTTTTCTGTTCACCAAAAATATTTAGATTGTTTGATTCCTGAATCTGGGCCAACTCAGGGTTTGTTTAGATTTGAAATAATTTTGTTTAAATCTGAAGTATTTTTGGTTGTTGCCATAGCTTTTAAAACTACTGTACATCAATTAGTGACTAATCAATAACCAATCCTTGCAATTCAATGACTAACTCTCAATTATAAATGTAAAAAAAGTTATCAGTTCCCCTATAATTTTCTTTATAAGGTAATAGGCTTAATTAGGTGATTGCTGCAGGTGGCACCCTGCACCACAGTTGGTCCATAAGTAAAATCCCTGATAAACTTTAGAGGTGAATTTAAATATAAATTCTGAAATGAATATAGATTTTTAAAAGCATTAGGTTGTAGGCTAACATAGACGATATATGAATTAATTAGAGTTTGATTTGTAAAGAAATATATCGTAGCTTTATTCTTAACTTCTCTTGCGAGAGAGGCAGAACTGGAAAAGAAAGCCTATAGCGGCAAGGAGCACGGTAGTACCACACATGATTATCACTTCCGTGGTGGCAGCATTCAACTCACTCACGTCAAACCCAACAGCAAAATCACTAAAGCCCTTTACGACGAAGCAGTCAACCCCAAACATAAAGACAAAGGAGCCAATCATACTGGTGAGGGCAAAGAGAATGATGTCTGACAGGAAAATGGCTAACAGGCAGAACCCAATCACAAGACAAGCACCGATAATCCACATGCCGATTTCTTCAACTAATTTCAAGCTGGCAATCACCATGGCTAAGCTTACCCCCGCCAAAGCACCCAGGAGAACAGTACCCACTTTCAACAGGTAGAATCCAATCATGCCACCAATAATTGCCACCACCAACACAATAATAATCAACTTGGTAGAGGGCGGCATGTGCTTCTCAATCATTCGGCCAATGTAGAACGCTATTCCGCCAAACAGACATGCTCCGCCCAAGGCAAATAGAGCTCGAATCAGGAACTTGCCAACAACCAGGAACAGTAGACCGGCAATAAGCGAAACAACTCCCAAGGTGATTCGAGATCCATTGACAAGATCTTTAATTGTCATTATCGCCTTCTCTTTAACATCCACAACATCTTGGATTGCTTGGGAGCCTTGCTGAACAAATCCGGTGACTTGATTGATTTTCTTACTATCACACAGCACTGGAGCCAGGCAGGCGAGGGCGAGGAGAAGCAGGATTTGATAAAGAAAAGGTTTCATTTCTTAGATATGTTGCCACTGCCTTACTTTATACCCCTCAGCTTCAAAATACAATCCTTCTTTATTTTTAGAATATCTGTATGCTTTAGGCGACGTGTTAAGTGGATTTAGAAAATTAATCCAAATTCAAATATCTCCTTTGTAAAGAATCTATTTATAAACAAACGCATCACTCAAACCTCTGCGCTCATCAAATCATATCAATTGCCCTTCTGTTTGACGCCAAAGTGGCAAAAGCCACATACTGATAGGAATAGTATTTAACCAACAAGCCCGCCTAGGCGTACTTGGCTCCAAGCACTTCCAAATTAGAAGGAAGCATCCATATCTATTTATACATATAGGCTTGGGCTATTTTCAGCAGGCACCGACTAGCTTTCGGCACTGGGCCGCTGAGTCAAAGCAGCAGTTGATAAAGATTTGGTTATTCTAAATTAACTTTTGATTGATAGGTCTAAAGCCGGAAAATACCCGGTTTTTGGCTGGACCATCCCAATCCGAGCCTCTCCAACTTCAAGCCTTAACACAGGCGGCCAATTTTAACCAAACTTAAACCACAACCCAATTATTTATACAAATTCTAAAATTAACTAAGCCAAACTTCCTGGGCTATAACCCCGCTCAGAGCTCTGGAAATATCCCAATCAAATGCTATAAAAATAAAAACTTTGCACCAATCCACCGCTTCAAGATCACATTGCCTAAAAAGAAGACTGCTACCCTCTAGGGGGACAAGCAGTTGGACTGGGCACTGTGGCTTTGGCCCTTTTTTAAGAGCCATTGTCCAAACCATTGGTTCAACCCTGTAGTTTTACTTTAGAAATTAAAAAAATACATTGGGACTCTAGAGTGTCAAACGGAAGAAGGATCAATCGGTGAGGCAGCAAGCTTCTCAGATCCGCCGTTGGAATATTCCTCTTGAACCCAATATTTTCAAGCTGTACAGTTCAAGCTGTAAGGAGATGCCAACCAACTTAACCTTTTTTGGGAAGGGCTGAGGGGGTTAAAGTTCACCAAGGGTGTTTTCTTGCCATATAATTATAAATAAAAAAGACCCAACACATTAAAAAATGGGGATTGGAAAAAACTAGAATATTAAGGTGGGATTAGGGATGCCGCAGCTAGCCTCCAGCTCTGGGCTGTTAGAGCCTGAACAGAATATTTATGTTTAAACATTCTAAAATAAATCTTTATGCAGAGAGCCCTAGAGCCAAAAACTGGCTGTAGCTTCCCAGGGCTTGCCTGAAGCAGCCCTAAGTGGGATACAACTAGGGAAGGGATGGAAACAGCAATTGTGCAAACACAGTGTCACAAAACCATTTTTTGGATGTTTTGGATTGGTTCACAAAAAAATCCATGTGATTTTGTGTCACAACTTTTGGAGTAGGTCACAATTTGTGCCTCACTCCATTGTGTAGATCACAAAATATAAAAGGAAGATGGTTTTCATGGATAAAACAGATGATTTCATTTTGTGAAGGGGCACATGATGTAAAATTAGAAAGTTTCTCAAGGGTGAAATAGATGATGTCATTTTGTGCAAGGCACAGGATGTAAAATTAGAGGAAGTTCAGTTGTGGGACTTTATTTTTTAAATTGAATTTATTAAAGATTTATCTGTCACTATCTCACAATAATATATTTGATCATACCACAGTTTGCTTTAGATAATTATATTAAAACATCAATCAAAATATTATAAATATCTACTTTAATTGAAAGGAATAGCTACATACTTATGATTGGACACAATACAAAACCACATGAGATTGTGCTTGGTCACATCACAATTCATGCAGATTTGTTTTATGACCTTTAGAGCAGGGCACAAAATATGGCAGTTGAAATTGTGTACTGCTCCCTAAAAACACAAAACCAATATGCATGAATTGTGATGTGACATGAAGGTCACAAAATGAATTTTGCTCAACTAACAAAGTCACAAAACCAGTTGTGCCAATCAAAGCTTGGTCACAAAACAATTGTAAGATTTTGGTGCCCATCCCAACCCTAGATACAACATCTAGAACACCTTATCTAGAAACCCTATCTCTAATTTTTATCTAAACTGCACTTGATAACTTTAAACATATTTTAAGGCCCAGAACATTATATGAAATATAATAAAACACATGACTAGACTCAAAATCACACAATGATTTAAAATTTGCAATAAAAGGGATTCAGTTAGTGGCAACTATAGTGTACAAAGCTCTAAATGCAACACATCAAAAAATTGTAACTTTTATATAGAAATTCAGCCCTATATTAAAGTCTATAAAGTAGTTTTCAAAGATATTTTTTCAAAAAAGGTAATTCAGATGAGAACAAAATAAACTCAGATACAAATAAGACAGATGAGAAGCTTAATATACTGTTAATCAATATAAATTTATTTGTTTTAATTTTTCTTGCATCTGAGTTGATATTATTTTCATCTGGGGTTTTTCTTACAGATGAGCTTTTTTGCTTGGAGCCATTGTTGCAACCAAGTTCCCAGACTCACCTGCCAATGTATCTTATGATACACAGGGGGCACTCAATGAGTTGCCCCTTGATGTATCTAACAACATGAATCAATCTGATGGCAATATCAATCTACGGGCACTTTCTCCTAATTAGGAGTGCTGCCAATTTGACCTGCTGATCTCCGCACAAGTTATTCCTCGGCTTTGAACCTTACATGGAATATACCACTATGCACCCCCTGTGTCATTGTGGCTTTCCCCATTAATATATATAAAAGTGAGTCTGTCTGTCTGTAATGTCACCTCAAGCTGGCTCAAGCCATAAGGGATTTGACTGAATTGATTTTTACAAAAATTTGATTTTAAAAGTTAATTGTTAAGCCACAAGCTCAATTTAGCTCATCCTTACATTCAATCCCTTACATGCATCTTTGAGAGTACACAGATTGAATTCAGTGGAGTGTGGTCTAAATCATGTTGAACTGAAATATAAGACCACTTGAACTTTAATAAATTTGTATTTGATTAATTGCATTTTAAATTAGTAGCTAACCCCATTCAACCATATCAAAGTATCTTATCTTTCTAGATTACCCAACTCTAGAATGAGTGGATTAAAACTGGAAGAGAAGCAGCAATTGTTTTAGATTGTTTTATATGATTGGATGGTTATGCTCTATGCTGAGGATTGAATTGATAACGAAAAGAGAGCTTGGTCAATTTAAAGCAATACAGTTTGAATTATAAATATAAATATTAGTTTAAACAAGTAGATGGTTGGCTTGGACATTTCGAAATTATTATTCTTCAAGTGAGATAGAGCATTCCAATTCGATGCCACCTGATCCAAGTAGCTCCATATTGTTTCAGAGTAAACCTTGCTTGCCACAGCTTCATCCCAAAAGAACATCAGTGGAGTAAACTAACTATGATAAAATTAGGTTTCCATAAAACGATTTTCATGAAATTTTAGAGAACATAGATCAATTTTTTAGATGATTCCAATCAAAATGATACCAAACATGATAGCTCTAGCTGCTCTAGATGCTGAGATATATAGTTAAGCGCTGGAATCGGGTTCGCGTCATAATCAAAGGCTCGGACTCGATTTGCTATTATCTAAATTTACTTTTAATACACACTGCAAAAACTAAAATCAATGTATCTCAGTGAATATTAAATCGATTTTGATGTCCAATAGCTTATTTAAAAGCTGCAGATCAGCTCTACATTTTGAAGGGTTAAAAAATCAAATACAAAATTTTAAAATAATTAGTTTAGCTGTACTAATCTTAATAGTGATACTACACTTATTTAGATTTAGTTTTTATTTATACTTGAAATATACAATTTTAATTTTAAATTTAAATAAATATAATTGAAACTACATTTTAATAAAGCAATTAAAAAAATTTAATTAAACACATGATAAGTACTCCAAGCCTATAAACACAATAAAATATATTTAATTGATTTATTAAATTCAACTTTAATTCTGTCCTTGGACGGGGCAACCACCTAGTATAGTATATTAATCACAATATCTACAATAAACAACACCTTATTTATTCATTCTTGTCCTTTCTATTGGAATGTTGTCTTCCCCAATCAAATACTGAACTCTAGTTGGTTTAATTGCAACACCATAGCATTGAAAATTTCTAAATATATATATTAAGCTGAAAGTAAAGCACATGGTTAGACTCAGAATTATCCAAGAAATCCAACCCTTTAATAAAAGAGGTCAAAACAAGTGTGGTGTGGTGGGCGTGATGCCAAAAGAACAAAGCTGAGCTTTGCCCTTTTACGGCATCCCGCCTGGGTATGCGTCTAGGTGACCTACATGCAAACCTTTTTTTGTTTTTTAAATCAGTGGTCTTCTAAAATATTTATCTTATACTCTAGTTATTAAAAGGAAATGTGTATCAGGCTGCCTGCCAAAAGAGCAAAGCTGTGCTACGCTCAGCTTCACTCTTTTACGGCAGCCCGCTGGTATGTGTTCCCAGTTATATCTGGCAAAAAGTGTTTAATTATGGTTGCTGATATGCATTTCTAGTCTATAGCTGGTAAAAGAAAAGATGTGCCAGACTGGCTGCCAAAAGAGCAAAGCTGTGCTACGCTCAGCATCACTCTTTTACAGCAGCCCACTGGTATGTGTTTTCAGTTATAGCTGGTAAAAAGCGGTTAATGATGGTTGCTGGTATGCATTTCTAGTCTATAGCTGGTAAAAGGAAAGATGTGAGGAAGGCTGCCAAAAGAGAAAAGCTGTGCTACGCTCAGCTTCACTCTTTTATGGCAGCCCGCTGGTATGTGTTTTCTGTTATAGCTGGTAAAAAGCGGTTAATGATGGTTGCTGGTATGCCTTTCTAGCCTATAGCTGGTAAAAGAAAAGATGTGCAGGCAGGCTGCCAAAAGAGCAAAGCTGTGCTGTGCTATGCTCAGCTTAAATCTTTTACAGAAGCCCACTGGTATGTGTTTCCAGTTATAGCTGGTAAAAAGCGTTTGATGATGGTTGCTGGTATGAATTTCAAGTTTATAGCTGGTAAAAGGAAAGATGTGCAGGAAGGCTGCCAAAAAAAAAGCTGTGCTACGCTCAGTTTCACTCTTTTACAGCAGCCCGCTGGTATGTGTTTCCAGTTATAGCTGGTAAAAAGCGGGAAATGATGGTTGCTGGTATGCCTTTCTAGCCTATAGCTGGTAAAAGGAAAGATGTGCCAGACTGGCTGCCAAAAGAGCAAAGCTGTGCTACGCTCAGCTTCACTCTTTTACGGCAGCTGCTGGTATGTGTTTCCAGTTATATCTGGTAAAAAGCGTTTAATGATGGTAGGCTGGCAAAAGAGCACAGCTCTGCTTTACTTAGCTTTACTCTTTTACAGCAGCCCAATGATGTGTTTCCAGTTTATAGCTATTAATTAGCTTTATTTGATTTAGATAAAATTATATATTGTTACAATGTTTAAGCTGTGGTTAGAAGCTTGGCAGAAATTACTGAGTTAAAGCTAGGGGTAGTGGGTAAGGTACCAAAAGAGAACAGTTGTGCCACACTTAGTATTCTTTTGTACAGATGCTCTCTGGTATCTTTCTGTTACTCTAGCATAAATGTGTTTTTTTAGCTCAGTAAAAAAATCTAAATTTGTTCATTATTATAGTTTTACAAGATGATTTAGTGGCATACAAAGTCTTAGTCATTATTATAAAAAAAATAGTTGCTTTTATTGTGCAACTTACATCAGAGAAATATAAAGAGATGCTTAACAACTTTCTCTATTAAAATGTTAGCAGGGTCTATTTTATACTTTTATTATGGACTATACTTTTGACATATGAGATGAAATATTGAAATCTTACATTATCTTAAAACTACATTACTTTTGAAATATTTTTTTACTTTAAGTAAAAAATTTATGAATCTTAAAGGACAAATCAACACATTTATAAAAATTCCAATAATATTATATAAATATATATTTATCTCTGGCTTAGTTGATGAAGTCTATAAGCTTTACCATATCATACAAAATTTTAACTGAAATATGTATGTTTGGTTGTTATAATTTTTTGTTCTGAAATATTTTCACTGTATTATAGATCTAAAGTAATTTTTTATGCCAGATAGATACCATATAGTAGCTTATACTTTTTATTTTTTAGCAGTGTCTGAGTTAATTGTGGTTACTTTCTAAAACAATTTAATGTTTTCTATTTTCCTGGGTTCAATTTCTCTAGCATATGTATCCTTTTAATTTTTAGTAAAAAGCTCAGAAATAAAAGCCATCTCAAATATTCTTTTTTTAAAGTGGTGATGTTTAATTATTTAGGTTTTTATTTTTGGAAAGTGAATAACAAAAGACTTTTTGATATAGACATCTAGATAATAAAAGGCTAATCCAATAAAAGTAAAAAGTATATTTTTAAAATACTATTTTTATTTAAGAAGTATAGTTTTTTAGATCCTTTAAAGTTGTAAAGCTAAAAAATGCTTTTGAAATTGTGCTAGTTGGATCTAAAAACTGAAAAATGTTACCAAAAACTTTATTTCAACTCAATAAATAAAATAATCTAAGCATAGGACTTGCTTAAATAATTTAATAGTTTCTGAGAAAGTATAATATGTAGTTTTTGGCAGTAAAACTTTGCAAAGGAGACAAAAAGTAAAATTTTAATACTATTAAGTGCAAAAAATAAAAATTAACCAATAGATAATCTTAAGTAAGTGATATGGTTTTTTTAATATCTCTATAAATTATGTAAAGAAGATTATTTTTTTTAAGTGATAGTTGAATCAAAAATGATTGAAAAATAGTAGATATCTTAAGACTAAAAATACTTACCATACCTAAGTTTTGCTAAATAAACTTACCAAACCCAAGATCTGCTTAAAGCCAAAATCTTGAGGTGTCAGTTTAAGCTAGTAGTTTGGAAAAGATGACTTAACTATCCATAATCTTCAGCAGGTAAAATAGGGGTTTTTAGATAAGGGTTAGTGGTTTACACAAAAAAATGTCTTACCCAGCCCAAGATTGGCTTTGGGGTGAGAATTTGATACTCCCTTATCTTTTTAGTAAATTTAAAAAGGGCTTGCCTAACCCAAGATTTGCTTTAGGGCAAGTCTGGTTTTTTAAATCTAGGTTGGAAAATTAGTGAAAATGAAACTTATCAAGCCCAAGATCTACTGTAGACTATGTCTATCTAAAAGGATCAAAGGTTGGTGATTTTTCTGGAAATGATTACTTGCTAAAATGCAGCTTTTTTAAATAGGGTTTGAGAATCAAAACATTACTTATCAAACCTTAATCTACTTTAGGGCAAAAGGCTGGTTTTTAATTTTATGTTAGTAAATTTGACCTGTTAAAATGACTTACCTACCTTGATCTGCTGTGGACCAAGTTCAAAAAAGGATTTGAAAAAGATTAGTAGTTTATTTTAAAAAAATTACCTGAAATTAAAGCCTTTGATTTGATTTTGAATTGAATTAGTTTTTTTTAAATTATTACCTTTATAAAGCAAAGTTAGCTTTGAACTTTTTAAAAATATGCTTACCTTGAGTATCACTGATCTACTATGCTTAAAACAGCTATTATTATGTGTATATTTTGAAGCTTACCTTTGTTTTGAAGTAAATCTATTAAGTTTGAGTTGGAAAAGTTATTATTATGTCTAGTTAAGCCTTACCTTGAGAGTCAAACTCTAATCTTATCTCCCAGGCTTAAAATTGTCCAATCATAGTGGATAGTGGTTGCTTGTCTTCCAATCATTTTTATTAAGTTTTTATATTCAATTTTGACTCTTCTACCTTAATATCAAACTGTAATAGTCTACATCTGTTTTTATAAAAATCTACTTTAAATCAAACTGCTGCAGGTAGGGATGCCATGAGACACTGCCAAGTGTCCCGCAACTATTCCTGCGTCAGCATCTACTACCAAAACTTTCCTATCATTTAGGCACAATTGTTAATGTTGTTGGCCTAGTTTGGACTTATAAATTGGAAAGATTTTCTAAGTAAAAACATAGTAAAAAGCTTCCTCTGGGACAATAGCAATCTATACTAGAAGTAGTGACTATTTCTTCTTTACCCTGCCGAGTCCCTGGGGAAGCTTTTTACTATGTTTTTGCGTGTAAAAACTTATATTTTTTAAAGTCCAATGCAGGCCAATGACACTATTGGTTGTGCCTAAACGGTAGGTCGGTTCTAATGGGTGATGCTGCCGCAAGGTTTTTTTTGGACACTTCGCAGTGTCTTGCGGCATCCCAGCCTGCAGCAGTTTAAATTAAACTAGATTTTATAATAGATGGATGTAAACTAATCCAGTTTGATATAAAGGTAAGACATTTAAAATTCTACTTATAAACTTACTGATAACTATTGGAGCCAGAAATGACATCGTGAGCAATGATTGGTCAATCAGTCTATTTCTCCACCAAGAAGATAAGATTAGTATTGACTAAGCTAAGGTAAGCTTTAGTCAGATACAATACTAACTTTTTTATTTCAAACACTTAAGATTCACTTCAAGATAAAATATAAGCTTTGATATATACATATAATACTAACCGTTTTAAGAATATATGATCAAGAATATTAAAGGTAAGCATATTATTTTTAAATTTGAAGTTAACTTTGATTTGAAAAGGTAACTATTTTTTAAAAAAAGCCAATTTATTTCAAAAATCAATCAAAGGCTTAATTCCAGGTAATCATTTTAAATAAACTACTAATCTTCTTCAAATCCTTTTAGATGAGCTTGATCCACAGCAGATCTTGGGGTGGGTAAGTTATTAAATTATCAAGTTGACTAACCTAGATTAAAAGATTTAGATTTTTTCCCTGAAGATCTTGGTTTAGTAAGTATTGCTTTGATCAACTAATCTTCTTTAACCAAGCTGCATTTCAGGTAACTATTTTCAAAAAAAATGCTAATATTAGTTTCCTTTTAGATAGAATTAGTCTACAGCAGATCTTGGGTTTGGTAAGTTTTAGTTTCACTAATTTTCCAACCTAGATTTAAAAAACCAGACTTTTGCCCTAAAGCAAATCTTGGGTTAGGAAAGCCCTTTTTAAGATTTACCAAACTAGATTAGGGACTCTCAGATTCTCACCCCAAAGCCAATCTTGGGCTGGGCAAGACCTTTTTTGGTGTAAACCACTAACCTTTATCTAAAAAACCCTATTTTACCTGCTGGAGATCATGGATAGGTAAGTCATCTTTTCCAAACTACTAACTTAAATTGACACCTCAAGATTTTGGCTTTAAGCAGATCTTAGATTTGGTAAGTTTATTTAGCAAAAATTAGGTATGGTAAGTATTTTTAGTCTTAAGATATCTACTATTTTTCAATCATTTTTGATTCAACTATCACTTAAAAAAAATAATCTTCTTTACATAATTTATAGAGATATTAAAAAAACCATATCACTTACTTAAAATTATCTATTGGTTATTTTATTTTTATTTTTTTTGAACTTAATAGTATTAAAATTTTACTTTTTGTCTCCTTTGCAAAGTTTTACTGCCAAAAACTACATATTATACTTTCTCAGAAACTATTAAATTATTTAAGCAAGTCCTATGCTTAGATTATTTTATTTATTGAGTTGAAATAAAGTTTTTGGTAACATTTTTCAGTTTTTAGATCCAACTAGCACAATTTCAAAAGCATTTTTTAGCTTTACAACTTTAAAGGATCTAAAAAACTATACTTCTTAAATAAAAATAGTATTTTAAAAATATACTTTTTACTTTTATTGGATTAGCCTTTTATTATCTAGATGTCTATATCAAAAAGTCTTTTGTTATTCACTTTCCAAAAATAAAAACCTAAATAATTAAACATCACCACTTTAAAAAAAGAATATTTGAGATGGCTTTTATTTCTGAGCTTTTTACTAAAAATTAAAAGGATACATATGCTAGAGAAATTGAACCCAGGAAAATAGAAAACATTAAATTGTTTTAGAAAGTAACCACAATTAACTCAGACACTGCTAAAAAATAAAAAGTATAAGCTACTATATGGTATCTATCTGGCATAAAAAATTACTTTAGATCTATAATACAGTGAAAATATTTCAGAACAAAAAATTATAACAACCAAACATACATATTTCAGTTAAAATTTTGTATGATATGGTAAAGCTTATAGACTTCATCAACTAAGCCAGAGATAAATATATATTTATATAATATTATTGGAATTTTTATAAATGTGTTGATTTGTCCTTTAAGATTCATAAATTTTTTACTTAAAGTAAAAAAATATTTCAAAAGTAATGTAGTTTTAAGATAATGTAAGATTTCAATATTTCATCTCATATGTCAAAAGTATAGTCCATAATAAAAGTATAAAATAGACCCTGCTAACATTTTAATAGAGAAAGTTGTTAAGCATCTCTTTATATTTCTCTGATGTAAGTTGCACAATAAAAGCAACTATTTTTTTTATAATAATGACTAAGACTTTGTGTGCCACTAAATCATCTTGTAAAACTATAATAATGAACAAATTTAGATTTTTTTACTGAGCTAAAAAAACACATTTATGCTAGAGTAACAGAAAGATACCAGAGAGCATCTGTACAAAAGAATACTAAGTGTGGCACAACTGTTCTCTTTTGGTACCTTACCCACTACCCCTAGCTTTAACTCAGTAATTTCTGCCAAGCTTCTAACCACAGCTTAAACATTGTAACAATATATAATTTTATCTAAATCAAATAAAGCTAATTAATAGCTATAAACTGGAAACACAACCAGTGGGCTGCCGTAAAAGAGTGAAGCTGAGCATAGCACAGCTTTGCTCTTTTGGCAGCCAGCCTAACACACCTTTCCTTTTACCAACTATAGACTAGAAAAACATACCAGCAACCATCGTTAATTGCTTTTTACCAGATATAAACCAGAAACACATACCAGCGGGCTGCTTTAAAAGAGTGAAGCTGAGAATAGTACAGCTTTTTTCTTTTGGCAGCCTACCTGCACATCTTTCCTTTTACCAGCTATAGGCTAGAAATGCATACCAGCAACCATCATTAAACAATTTCTACCAGATATAACTGGAAACACATATCAGCGGGCTGCCGTAAAAGAGTGAAGCTGAGTGTAGCACAACTTTGCTCTTTTGGAAGCCAGCCTAACACATCTTTCCTTTTACCTGCTATAGGCTAGAAACACATACATGTAGCCATTATCAAATGCTTTTTACCAGCTATAACTGGAAACACATACCAGCGGGCTGCTGTAAAAAAGTGAAGCTGAGTGTAGCACAGCTTTGCTCTTTTGGCAGCCTGCCTGACACACCTTTTTCTTTTACCAACTAGAGTTTAACAAAATAGTTTTAAAAAAGCCACTGATTTAAATAAACAAAAAAATTGACTCAACTAGGATACCTGGACGCGTACCCAGGCGGGATGCTGTAAAAGGGCAAAGCAGGCAAAGCTTAGCTTTGTTATTTTGGCATCCTGCCTGCCACACCATGCTTGTCTAGTATAGACTGCTCACATCCTGGAGGAAGCTTTTTACTATGTTTTTGGTTAGAAAATCAGTCCAATTTTTACATCCAAACAAGGCCAACAACATTAACAATTGTTCCTAAATGATAGTAAAGTTTTGGTAGTAGACGCTGCTGCAGGAATAGTTCTGGGACACTTGGCAGTGTCTCATGGCATCCCTACCTGCAGCAGTTAAAATTATTAGATATTATTTGCCAAATGGATGTAAACTAATACAGTTTGATATTAAGGTAAGAGAGTCAAAATCAAATATAAAAACTTAATAAAAATGATTGGAAGACAAGCTAACACTATCCACTATGATTGGATAATTTTAAGCCTGGGAGATGAGATTAGAGTTTGACTCTCAAGGTAAGGCTTAACTAGACATAATAATAATTTTTCCAACTCACACTTAATAGATTTACTTCAACTCAAAGGTAAGCTTTGAAATATACATATAATACTAACTATTTAGTTCAGAAGCATCAAAGTTTTTATAGATATGATAAAGCTTTAAATTTTGAAGCTAATTTTGATTTAAGAATGGTAACTAAAGTTAAAGAGATCTAATTTATTAAAAATTCAAAACAAAGGCTTAATTTCAGTTAATCATTTTAAATAAACTACTAATCTTCTTCAAATCTTTTTAGATGGACTTGGTCTACAGCAGATCAAGGTTAGGTAAGGTTATTTACTAAATTAGATAAGCTAGATTAAAAAAATTTACTATGAAGTAGAGCAAGGTTTGGTAAGTATTGTTTTGATTCACTAACCTTTTTAAACAAAGATGCATTTCAGTAGGTAATCATTTTTAATAAACTACTAACCTTCAAATCCTTTTAGATGGTCTTTTTCCAAAGCAGATCTTGGGGTTGGTAAGTTTTATTTTCATTAAATTATAGACCTAGATTATTAAAAGACTGACTTTTACCCTGGAGCAGATCTTGGGTTAGACAAGCCATTTTTTTTTAACTTTTCTAAACTAGATTAGAGTCTCCCAGATTCTTACCCCAAAGCTAATCTTGGGCTGGGTAGATCATTTTTTGGGTAAATCACTAACTTTTATCTAAAAAACTCTATTTTACCTGCTGCAGATCATGAGCAGGGCTTTAATTTTATCTATTAATTTTAATAATAAATTTTACCTGATTCAAACAACCAGTTTCTATAAAAGTTAATTTTTTTAAAAAACTGAAAGATACTAACCCATAAAAATATATATCTAATCTGCTGTTGGTCTATGATAAATCTTTCTTTCATAACCCTGACCCAGGTTTAAATAAACTATTAAATAAAAATAAACTATTTTTTATTTTTATCCAATAAATACTATAATCTTTCATAACTCTGACCCAGGTCTAAATAACCATTGAATAAAAATAAACTTTATTTTTATTTTATCCAATAAAGGCTATAAGAACTGTTAAAAAAGGTTGACTAAAGGATATCCCGTTTTAAAATGTTCAAACTGCATATTTTAAATATTTTGAAGTAGTAAATAGCATTTTCCTTATTTTTTTCTGACTATTTCTATTAAAAAGCTGTGTCACTTGAAAGCTTACTTTCAAATGGCAGTAATTAAATACTAAACCCATGTTTTTATGAATACAGAGATAACTGCCCCAAAGAAACCCAATATGGGCTTCTTTGGGGCTTAACTGCATATATAAAAATTTACATCCACTGATTATACTATTACACCTAAAGAGTTAGTTTAAAGATGGCTAGAAGAAACTTTAACTTGGTTAATATTAATGAGAAAAACCTTCAGCATCTTATAGCTGACCAAAATCAAGAGGGTAGACAAAATGCAAACCTTTAACACTGCATCACGTGTCTTCTATACTATGATGCTACCCAGTTTTGCACCCCCAATGGCCGTTGAGTTGGGACTTGCAAAATCTGCTGTGATATTAGAGCCCAGCAGCCTGCTGAGAGAGGGGCTGCCAATGCTGAAAACAACCTTAAAGAGATTCTGATGCTTTTTTTACCAGAAGTCATACCTGGCTTCCTCTTAATATAGGCAATATGGATAAGGTGTGTGAGCAATGCCATGCTTTACATTGAGCCTGTGAGGGTTCCCAGGTTACTAGATCTACTTGCCTTAGGTTTACCCTTTGCTGCAATGATGGAACCATTCAGCTACCCCTGCTTCAGCCTATTCCTGAAGAGATTCATGCCCTGTATACTCAACGCACCCCTCAGGCAATTAACTTTCTTGCCAATATCCACCAGTATAATGCTGCCTTGGCAATGAATTTGCTAATTGCAGGTACAGATTTTAATTTTTATTTGACTGCTATGTTTTACATTTTATTTAACCTTTTTTAGAGCAAGATCAGCGCTTGGGAAACAACCCCCAGCATGTCCCTTATTTTATTCATGGTGAGTTGTACCATGCCCAGTATTCTTTTTTGCCTACAGAGGGTCAAAACCATGTGTACAATCAGCTATACTTTATTGACCCTGCACTTGCCTTATGCCAGCGTATGGAACAAAATCCTGGCCTGAATGAGGAGACACTTAGAATGCTTGACCGTGTGATCTGCCAAGTAAATCCATTTGTGTGAATCTATTGCTCTGCCACAGAAATTGTTCAGGAGTATACTCAAGCTCATCCTGAGTCTGTATCCTATCTGCACCCCAACTTAAATTTGACAGTTGAAGCAGGAAATAATCACCATACCTACAATTTACCTCAGCAGCCCCAGATTGCTGCCCTGCTTCCCCCTGCAATGGCTGCTGTAGAGGATAGCAAGCGTAACTGGTGGCATGAGCTAATGCATTTACGTGATGGGTGTACTGAACACATTGATCCTACAGTTGTCAAGTATATACCAACCCATTATGTCCTTCTCTTCCCCCGAGGAGACTTGGGATTTAGCTTTGGCTTGCATCATATGGATGGGGATACACCTATAGCTTGCCAGCTCAGTATGCAAAGCTTTTACTGTTATCATCTTTTCCCAAGAAATGATCAACCAATGATAATTTTTCTTGCCTGCTGACTGTTTCAGCAGTTTATTGTGGATGCCTGAGCTTCATGTGACATGATTTGCCTCCAGTATATTGAAAGTCATCAAGATGTTTTCAGAGCAGAGCTGTATAACAATCTTACTGATTATTATGATTGCACAGATATTAATGATCCACATACTATGGTTGGTCACCACACAATTCTCCCCTCATATCACATTGGCTCCTGACGCCACATGCAACAGCTTTATCAGGATATGATGTGCATTGTCTGCCATCTTGGCAAACCTACCTTATTTATAACTTTTACAGCCAATGGTAATTGGGAGGAGATCCAAAGAGAGCTTAGCCCCCATGAAGATTCAATGGACTGTCCAGATATTGTTGCCCAGGTTTTTATTATTAAGATTAGAGAGCTTATCCAGGACATGAAGCAAGGGTTTTTTGGCCCCTATTGTGGGCACTTTTGTGTCATGGAGTGTCAAAAACGTGGACTTCCTCACATGCATTGTGTCCTTTTTCTGTGTTCCACTGATAACTTCTATATGCAGCCTCAGAATATTGACCAGCTAATTTGGGCAGAGATCCCCCCTGTAGCTGCTACCCCTTACCACAACAAGCTCAGACGTTTGTTTTTGAGCTACATGATTCATACACCATGCAACCAGAATCAAGATGCATCTTGCATGCATACCTTTCCAACAGGCCGCCACTGCTCAAAGTACTTCTCAAAGCCTTTCCAAAATGAGACAGTTCTACCTGCTAATGGTTATCCAAGTTATAGGCGCCAAAGCCACCAGAATTCAATTGGATCAGAGACTGTAGCTGGGCGAGATAACATTGTAGTCAATAACAGCTGGGTTGTTCTGTACTCTCCTGCCCTTATCTGGAAGTATAAGGCACATATAAACGTGGAAGCCTGCATGAATCTCCGTACAATCAAGTACACTCTCAAGTATATCTCAAAGGGGGAAGACATGTATACTGCAGTAATTGAGGATCAGGCGCCTTTGGCTGATATTGTGCGCCAGCATCCAGACGCTGTTAATACAAGGTCTGCCAGCATCTCCATGGTTGCTACATTGCCCCACCAAAGGCTGTCTGGGAGCTGATGGAGTTCCCTCATCATTCAATATACCCTTCCATAATTTTTTTTGGCTGTTCATTCTGAGAATCAGCAGTGGTTTATTTTGCTCCTGGTGATGATGTCCTTCATCAGATAGAAAACCCTCTAAGAACAACCCTCACAGGCTGCATGTTATATAATGCCCAAAATGAGGATGGCTGACATTTGCTTTATTCAGATTTCCCTCAGCATTATACTTGGCATGGTGCCACTTGGACCTGGAGAAGACATAAGAAGCAGGAGAAGTTTGGACAGATGTACAATGTTAGCCCCAATCAAGAGGAACACTTCTTTGTACACCTTCTCTTAACTATTCTTTGTGGGTGCACAAGCTTTGCTGACCTAAGGACTGTTGGTGAAGGCCTAGAGCGCAGAACGTATCTCACTAACTGCCTGGCATGTGAGGCCTTGGGCTTACTACATGATGATTAGTACTGGAGAATTGCCTTCCAGGAGACTGCTGAAACCCACTCTGGCCACATACAGCGCCTTCTGTTTGTACAGGACCTCACCTCTGGAGATATAACCAATGGCTTAAGAATCTGTAATGAGTTTAGAGAGAGCTTTTGCAATGATCTGAAGCACCAGATGCAATTTCTGACTGTCCCAGTAGGTCTTCAAGATCCTCATCTTGATTATGGGCTTTTTTTAATTACCTGTGAACTTCAAAAGTTTGGTCAAAGCTTAGAAGATTATCATCTCCCTAACTATGATGAAGTCTGGGAGAATCCCAGAAACCCTGTTCAGGACTTCAATCCTCCAGTTGAACTGCCCCATGTTAACCCAGATTGTCTTAATGCAGATCAACGGGCAGCCTTTAACCAGATTATTGAGCAGATTACCCAAGATCCTACACATGCTCACTTCTTTTTCAAGGCTCTGGGGGTACTGGAAAGACATTTCTTTACCAAGCTCTGGCTGCCCATTACCGTGATCAGGGTATGCACATCATTTGCGTTGCTTCCACTGGCTTAGCTACCAGTCTTCTGCCCATGGGACAGACTGCCCATTCAACTTTTAAGGTGCCTCTTAACCTAGATGAGAACTTGGTTTGTAACATCTCTGTCCAAACTCAGCTGGCTTCTCAGTTTTGCCAGACAAGCTTGATTATATGGGATGAGGCTCCCATGCAGCATAAGAACATTGTTATGGCTGTTGAGCGTACCCTCAAAGATATTTGCAATAACCAAGCTCTCTTTGGTGGGATCCCAGTAGTTTTTGGAGGTGACTTTAAGCAGACCCTTCCAGTGATCCAACATGGTGGTCATGCACAGCAGGTTGAAGCTTGCATTCAGCAGTCTAGGATTTGGCTCCAGCTTCAGATTTTGTTCCTGAACCAGAAAATGCGTTTGCATCAGACTGAAGAGAATGAGGTTTATGCCTGGTACCTGGAGGATCTTTCATTTGATCAAACTCTCTGTGGATCAGTTCAATTACCTCCTTTTATTGCTATAGTTGCTGCCGCTGACCAGCAGAATCATGCTATCTACCCACTTGACTAGCTTCAAGCTCTCACTCTTAATACTGCAGCTGAATTTTTTAGGGGATGGGTGATCTTAGCCCTCACCAATTGTCAGGTTGGTGTAACCAACTCTGACATTGTTAATACCTATCCTGGAGCCACTTATGTCTATAATGCTGAAAATTATGCTGACCCAAAAGATGGAGATGATACAGATTTAATCAGTGCTGAGGTTATGCAGTCTCTCAATTGTAGCAGCTTGCCCTTATCTCACCTCACCCTAAAGGTGGGTGTTCCAGTGATGATCCTCCACAATATTTATACCACTGAAGGCCTCTGCAATGGTAAAATGGCCATAGTTACAGCTCTTTTCCAGAACACAATTGAAGTTACTGTCATATCTGGGTTCTATCAAGGCTGCTGCTACCTGATTCCCCACCTGAAGATGATTGAGGAGAATGAGTTTCATTTTACCGTTCAGCATTGGCAGTTCCCTGTCCGTCTTAGATTCTCTATGACTATCAACAAGTCTTGGTACAGTCCTGAAGACATGTTGGAATTGATCTCATCCATAATTCCTTTGCCCATGGACAGCTCTATGTTGCTCTTTCTTGCACTACCAATGTGCAAGGTGTTGTAGCCTTAGTTGACCCCAACCATAATCATGGTATGACCCAAAATGTTGTCTACCCAGAAGTTCTTCTCCGCCAGGATCCTCAGCCTGAGTAAGCTTTTTAGTAACTTTTTTGTTATAATAAACTTTTATTTGAAAAAATAGTAGATAAAAAGTTAAAAATATCTTTCTTTCATAAAATTACACTTTGAAAATGGTTTAAAAACCATCAAAAGCAACTATTTAAAGCCAATATAATACTGTAAAATCAGAACCTAAAAGTAAAAATGCGGGATTGTCAAATTCTTTTGTATGAAATCACCAACTTACTGGAATAATTTTCATCCCTTTATAAAAAAAAGTTGTTCTGGGATGAAAATTACTCCATTAAGTTGGTGAGTTCACGCAAAAGAATTTGACAATCCCGCATTTTTACCTTTAGGTTCTGAATTTACAGTATGAAGCTATGTAAAACTGTTATAACTATGCTTCAAAAAATACAACATGAAGGTATGAAGCTATTTAAAAGGGTAGCTCATAAAATTCAAAAAAATCTCTACTTTAACACATCTTATTCACAAATGTCTTAAAGATTAATCAGTCATTCATAATTATTTTCATTAATTTAATTCAAAAAACAACATCTTAAATAAGAATTTAAGCTTTTATTAAATAAACAACACAATAAATATTTAGAAATGTTTTGACTAAAAAAAATATACAGCTAGAATTCTAGAAGCATATATTAGCAGGCTGCTGTAAAAGAGCAAAGCTGTGCTACGCTCAGCTTCACTCTTTTGGCAGCCTGCTTGACACACCTTTCCTTTTACCAACTAGAGTATAAGATAATATTTTAGAAGGCCACTGATTTTTTTAAAAAAAAGGTTTTCAGCTAGGATACCTAGACACGTACCCAGGCGGGATGCTGTAAAAGGGCAAAGCGGGTCAAGCTCAGCTTTGTTCTTTTGGCATCTTGCCCGCCACACCACGCTTGT
Source organism: Entomophthora muscae (assembly GCA_014839935.2). NCBI lineage: Eukaryota > Fungi > Entomophthoromycota > Entomophthoromycetes > Entomophthorales > Entomophthoraceae > Entomophthora > Entomophthora muscae. Next base: position 96,589 of record QTSX02003676.1, read on the forward strand.
CTAGTATAGACCGCTCACATCCCAGAGGAAGCTTTTTACTATGTTTTTAATTAGAAAGTCTTTCCTAATTTAAAGTCCAAACTAGGCCAACAACATTAAAAATCATGCCTAAATGATAGTAAAGTTTTGGTAGTAGATGCTGCTGCAGGAGGAGTTGCGGGACACTTGGCAGTGTCTCACGGCATCCCTACCTGCAGCAGTTTGAATTAAAGTAGGTTATTATGGGGTTAGATGTAAACTATTTTGGTATGCTTTTAAGGTAAGACATTCAAAAATGAATATAAAAACTTAGTGTAATAATTGGAAAGCAAGATGCCATCATCCAATCTGATTGGCTACTTTAAAGCTTAGATGATTAGATTAGATTAGATTTACTAAGCCAAGGTAAGCCTTCACTAAACATAATATTAGTCTTTTCACTTTAACTTCTATAGATTCACTTCAAATCAAAGGTAAGCTTCAAAATATATACATAATACTAACTGTTTTAAGCATAGTGGATCAAGGATATCAAGATAAGCATATATTTTTAAAATCTGAAGCTAACTTTGCTTTATAAAGGCAATAATTTAAAAAAAAACTAATTCAATTTAAAATCAAATCAAGGCTTAATCTCAGGTAACTCTATTAAATAAACTACTAATCTTCTTCAAATCTTTTAGATGGACTTGGTTCACAGCAGATCTTGGTGTGGGTGAGTCATTCTAAAAAATCAAATTTACTAATATAAATTTAAAACCCAGATTTTTGCCCTGAAGCAGATTAAGGTTTGGTAATCAATGTTTTGATTCTTAAAACCTACTAAAATAAAGCTGCATTTGAACAGGTAATCATTTACAATAAACTATTAACCTTCAATACTTTTAGATAGACTTAGTCTACAGTAGATCTTGGGATGGTAAGTTTTTTTCACTACCAACCTAGATTTAAAAAGCCAGATTTTTTCCCTGAAGCCAATCTTGGGCTAGGTAAGTCATTTTTTCTGATTATTAACCTTTTTTTAGATAAACACATTTTTACCTGTAGTATATCATGTTTTAGGTAAGTTATCTTTTCCAAAATACTAACCTTGATTTCAAGCCCCAGATTTCTGCCTACAGCAGATCCTGGGTTGGGTAAGTTTTTTAGAGAAAACAGTTTTTTACCAAAAAAATTGTTTGTCCAATTTAGTTCTTTGATCCAACTAGCTCTATTTTACCCAAAATTCATCTTTTTCCTATTAAGGTAATCTCTTTGACTTCATTGCTTTAAACTTTTAATAACTATTATTTTGAATGTTAAGTTTTAACTTCTTTTCACATGATTAATAAATATTAAAAAGTAAATTTTAAAGCTACTTAGTTTTAAGTTCTCTACCAAGAATTGTAATTTGCTTAAAACTTTAATTAATCTTCATGGTTTAATGGTTATAGTCAATTTTAAAGCTAATTGTGATAAAGAAGTGTCCTGTCTCTCCTTAAAATCTTTTTCACCCAAATAGAACATTTATAATAATTTTTATTTCCCTCCCATCTGAAAAATCCAGCACCACCTAAACTACTTTAATATATAATAGCCACTATATATTTTTAAAATTTATTCTGCTCATAAAATTAGAGGGTTCCTCTTTTAAAAGACCAATATAATTAATTAACTTTCTGAGATAACAAAAATCTATTAGAAATTCATAATTAATCAAGTTTAGACTATATTACAGTAGTTTCATTTTATGATGTTTTCTACTAAAATCAAAAGCAATATCTCTTATCAGAGGGTACTAACCCACAAAAATAAAATGTAATCAAATCAAATGCTATGAAGCTGAAATAACATCACATTAGATAACTAAAAAGATCTACAAAATCAGACACTATCTTATCAAAATAGTAAGTAATGAAATCAAAAATCAGAGTGCCTTATAGAATTAACATATTTAAAAAGAATTGATATTGATATGTCAATAAATGAAATATGCAGTCACCAACAAATAAAGACTGTATCTTAGTAAAAAAGTGTGCTACAAAAGAATATATTAAGCCTATAAACTACAAAATAAATTTCAGGAACCAAAGAGATTTATAACATGTACTTGATCTTTATTAATATGTAGAATTGTAATGTCATTTGGCTTTCAAAATATATACTAAAAAAATTTAAAAGGGCTGCAGTTTCATAATGTGGATAAAAATTCAGTACTTTTCAGAGCTGTTGAGATAGATAACCAAAACCAAGTGCTGAGCACACAGAAGTCATGCACAAAACAAATCTTACATGGGTTAATTTTATTGTTAAAATGTATAAATTGTTGATTTTTTATGTGAGAAAACTTGGTGGTCTATGTTTGGGTTTGTCTGTGTATCTCAACAGCTCTTAAAATTACTTTAACTAATCTCCAGTCTCTTAAATGTCAAAATATAATGTATAAAAAAAGTACAAACCTCTAATAAAGCCTTGATAATAGTAAAATATAGTATTTAAAAAGCATATACCAATACTTCTCTAATGAAAAGTAGTAATCATAATAAAGCTATCATTTTTATATTAAAAAATTAATTTAGATATCATTAAATTATCTTTTAACAGCCATAATAGTAAATAAATTTAAAAAATACATACTAAACTATCAAAAAGGTATTTCTGCTAGGGAAGAAGAAAAAGATAACAGTGTGAAGCTTTGAATAATAGGGCTGGATTAGCATAGCTTTTTTCTTTTGGTAGCCTGCTCACTGCTCAACTTTATATACTCATTGAATTCTGATATTATTTCAATGACAAATCTAAATAAATTTTACCAAGAAACCATAAGGAGGCTGCATCTTTAAACAGGTTTTTACTAGGTATGGGACCAGGAACGCATACTAGCAGGCTGCCATCACCCCTTGGGCTCACTAAAAAGATTTATGATAAAGATCATTAAAAAGCCAAAAAATTTAAAATCCAAAAAATATAACTTCACACCTATTTTTAATCATAGTTTTTACCAGCTACAACTGGAAACACATACCAGCGGGCTGCTGTAAAAGAGTGAAGCTGAGTGTAGCACAGCTTTGCTCTTTTGGCAGTCACCCTGAAACATCTTTTCTTTTACCAGCTATAACTGGAAACACATACCAGCAGGCTACCATAAAAGAGTGAAGCTGATCATAGCACAGTTTTGCTCTTTTATGGCAGCTATCCTGACACATCTTTTACTTTTACCAGCTATAGACTAAAAATGCATACCAGCAACCATCATTAAACAGTTTTTACCAGCTATAACTGAAAACACATACCAGCGGCTGCTGTAAAAGAGTGAAGCTGAGCGTAGCACAGCCTTTCTCTTTTGGAAGCCTGCCTGTACATCTTTCCTTTTACCAGCTATAAACTAGAAATGCATACCAGCAACCATCATCAAATGCTTTTTACCAGCTATAACTGGAAACACATATCAGTGAACTGCCGTAAAAGAGTGAAGCTGAGTGTAGCACAGCTTTGCTCTTTTGGAAGCCAGCCTGATGCATCATTCCTTTTATCAACTAGAGTATAAGATAAAGATTTTAGAAGGCCACTGATTTAAAAAAACAAAAAAAAGATTGCATCTAGGATACCTTGACGTGTACCCAGGAAGGATGCCGTAAAAGGGCAAAGCAGGCAAAGCTCAGCTTTGTTCTTTTGGAATCCTGCCCGCCACACCACACTTGTTGCTCAAATCTTTAAAGACAACAGATCAAAAATTGTGAAATTTCTTTATTTTGCCTTGGAATTTAGAAGTATCAAATTTTAACATAATAAAAAATTAAAATTGAAAAACTATTAAGCAAAAGCTATTTATTGCTAAAATAAATAATCAGTCTTAGGCTCCAAGAGCTTTGTCAATTCTTTTAAGATGAGCAAGGTAGCCTTCTATAGAATAATAAACCAAAACATCTTTGATGACATTTTCAGAATTGACCTGCTGCTTTTTATGCTTATAGACATCTTTGTTCTTGATGGCTTGGGGGTAAAGCTGGTCCCCATGAGCATGCTAGATCTTCAACTTGCTAATAATGGCATTGAACCTGGTATTTTTCACTTTAACTAAGGGGAAATTGATTATGTGACCCTGCAAGTTTAGAGGTAGTCTTAGTGACACCTTTCTTAACCTGCTTTTAGCAGTTCCAGTTGATGGAGTCACCACCCTTGCAGATGCAGCACTTTCCCTATATTTCAGGATACCAAGAGTACCGTTGTTGGGAATTTTGACCAAGCAATGATGCCAATTATGACAGAGCCCACAGATTGAGACTGTTACAACCAAATCCATATATTAGTAGTACTAAATACAATGATACTAATTATGATGGAGCTTGAGGATATGAATTGCAGCTACCAAAATACATAAATTGGTAGTATAAACTATATGCATATTGGATCAGCAGTAGTCTGCTGACCTGAGCCTTAAACTAGCTAATGATAAGTGCCGCCGCAGCAATCAAATGAAACATGATTTGCTGCTGCAGCACTTTAAAAATACACAAGCGCTGTGGCACTACCTAGCAATTGGATTAGGTGCCAAAGTGCCAAACTACTTTTATGTCAAGCGCTGCGGTGCCGCCTGGCAAATATTGCAGGCGCCAAGGCGCTGCTTTACTTTTACATCAAGCGCCAAGGTGCTGGATTGAATTCCCCATAATCTCAAATTCCCATATTTATCACATTAATAAGCATTAAGCTTACAGTATTACAGAGAAGTAGGAAGTGATCCTGAAGTACTAAATTATTCCATGCCAGCAAGGTTCACCTGTGCTGGGTGAAGATGAAAATATTCTATTGGTTGACGTGCAATAAATGCTAAACCTATATTAATAATTACCCAAACTTGGGGTGTGTTAGAATGTCCTAGAAGACATTGCTAGCAGCCCAGAGATTACCCTTGCAGAAGGTATAAGAAGAATTAATTATGTACAATAAAATCATCATTCACCATCTTTATTTTATCCATAATCTGGTTGACCTTTATCCTAATCCTTAAGTGCTTCTGCACAATCAGAAGCCATTGCTGGGCAATAATCATGGTTCTGTTCAATCCTGGCTCTTCTGATACAGTACTAATTATATCTTCACATATGACTGTATTCTGGAAAATGTCCTGTGCCCTATAATCTCAATAATTGTGGCTCTGTAAAGTAAAAGGCGCAACAACTGTGGAGCTCCAGCAGGTGAAGTAGGAATCAAAGCAGGTACTGGCATGGCCTACCAGATGATGGGACCTAACTTTATGAGATAAGAAAGAGCCTTCCCAGCCACAGCCCAAGGCCCAGCCTCTGGCAAAGCAGAGTCAATCAATCCTGTGAGCACCAGGTAAAGCACTCCCAGGAATTAACTAATCTGGCCAGTGGCATCAGAGGTGGGTGGGGTTGAGATGGTGGGTTTGGGTGTCAGGGGTGGTTCTATGGGGACCAGGTAGGCAGCAGGATTATTGTACTTCCTGTTGAAGATCAAAGGGTATATGGTGATTGCTTTGCTTTCACAGACAATTTGGTAGGGTTCCTTGGGTGCGTTTGGGTGGGTGTACCACTGCAAGTCTTCCAAGGTCCAGGGTTTGTGGTCAGGATTTGGGGGATACTCAGTGAAATGCACAGGGAGAAATGGTGTGTTGTGTGGACGGTATTAGTAAAAGGCTTTGGGGTTGTCAACTAGAGTCTGGCTATCTATCCCAGTGGGTGGGTACTGACGCTTGGGTGTATGCAGATGAAAGAGTATTAAAAATAGGTATGGAAACAGATTGATGAAACAAAGGTTCATAACAACTTTATTTGGTAAGAATGACAATACAGAACTTTTTCAAGTGCTTCTGATTTATATACTTACTAACATGCAGGTGCCTCTGGGCATTCTTCTGGTGTTATCTGTGTAACAAGGCTTGGCTCCTCAGGTTCTTCTATTTGGTTGGCTGCTTCATGGTCATTTTTGGGGGTTTCAGGAACAGTTGTTTGGCTTTTTGGTGGTCTATCTTGGCTTGGCTGGCCATTGGTTCTGGCAGGTTTGGCTTCTGGGGTTATGGGGGTTTTCCCAATTAGATCACCATTTTTGGACTGGCATGACAGGATCTCTTGAGCCCAAAGAACTTGATTAAAAAAGGGGTCCCCAATTGGGGACCCCAAATTACTTAATGGAGGTTGGGCTTGATCTGGGTTTACTGGACAGCTAAAAATAGCCTGCCCAGGCCCAGCCAAACCCACCAAGGCTTGGGCTTAGCTTTTGGGGCCCAGAACAGGCCTCTCAGCTGCCACCAGGGCAGAAATAATTCCTGCACCTGGATTTTCTTCAAAAAGCAAAAATCCAGGTACAGGCAAATATCCCCCACCTGCTAGCTCTGCCTGGTGGCTAGGAGCGGGTTTAATTCCCGCCTGGGGGCTCAAAACTGTTACTTTCATAACACTATAGCACAATCACCCACTAGTGCTCAAAATATTGAAGGAATGTATTGAAGGCTTCTTTGTGATCCCAATGTACTTGTCCTTAAGCAGCTTGTTGTAGAAAATGTTGTTCTCCCTTTATATTTTTTTCAAAAAGTTTACAGTGTCTAGATAAGTTTTCAGATAATCCCAATAAAAATGGTACCAAAAAAGGTAGCCCTGAAAGCTCCAGAAGCTCAGATATATAGTTAATTACTGGAATTGTGCTCAAATAATACTTGAAGGCCCAGAATCAATTTGATGCATCTAAATTCACTCTAAATACACATTATAAAACTAAAATCATATCTATGTAAAAACTAAACCAATCTTAATGTTTGATAGCTTATTTAAAAGCTACAGGTCAAATCTACATTTTAAAAGTATTTAAAATGAAATATTAAATTTTAAAACTATTTCTTTTAACTTTACTATACTTTATAATGATAAACACTTTTTTAGACTTATTTTTATTTACATTTGTAATATGCAATTTTTATTTTAAGTAATATATTTAAATTGTTTTTGAAATAAGTTTAAATAGAAATATAATTAAACATATGGTAAGTAATCTCAGCCTAAAAATAAAATTAAATATATTGAATTGAAATTTAAATTAAAATTTATATCTATCCTTGGAGGGTGCAAACCCCTATGATTTGATATTGATCTGGTGGCAAATATTGCCAGGATACCAAATTAGGATGTGGTATCCTGAATGAACATTCCACCAATTAAAAAGTTGACAACAGCCTTGCACTCACTATTAGAAACCAACGCCTGCCCTTAGCAGGTACTGTAGTATCCATGCTATCAGGTTCAACACACAGGATTGGTACCTTTGTGCAAAACAGAGGATCCTTATTGCATGCAATATCATCTTTAATTTTGAAATTGTCATTATCACTCCTGACATAGCTCTAAATGATGATCAAAGCAAAAATAAGCATAGTCTAGTGCAAAAGGGGAGAATTTGTGAGATTCTAGATTGAGATACCACTGCTTCATTAAGCATGATATCATGATTGAATAGAGAATGTAATTCATGCAATCATATCTCAGCTGCTAATCAATGTAAATCATTGCACAAACCTGTATTCAAGAGCTCTTAACAGCGCCTACAATTTATCTTAATAAATCAAGCCAGATCAAACATCTAATTTAGAGCTAAATTGAGAAAAACCATCCCCCCTGCATGAACTCCTGCTGCATGAAATGATGTCATCCATGCAAGTGTATATATGCTAATAAGAAAGCAAAATTATTGATCAGCCACTCCTTTTAAAGCTCTTTGTATTTATAGAATCATTTAGTAATGATTGAGTACCTGTTAAGAGCCCATATTGTGCGTCAAATCAACTGAAACAAATCCCTTATAATTAATGAACTGCAAGTTTATTAATGCACAATGCATCCATGGTTCACCTTAAAATCCTCCTAATTATTTTTTTACTATAAATAAACACCATTTGAATATTTGATAGCTTAAGCTATCATTAAAGTTATACCCAAGCTTGCTATCTATTTTCCTATATTTATTATAGAAAGTAAGTTCTGCTGTGTCTACCAAAGCTGGTTTTTACAGAAATATAGTACATGTACAGCTAGCTCTTTGATTGTTTTCAAGGGTTTGTGGAAAAGTATTAAATAGCCAAGGACATGAACTGGCAGCTCTGGGATTTGGTGTGTGGGCTCATGTTACAACTGGATAAACAGTGAAGGTGCAGGTGCCATAGAATTGGAGCCAGGGGTAGTGATTCTACTGATAGTTAGCCAAAGATCCTATTTCTCAACACCCTACATGTGTGTGGTAAGTGACAGCCAATAAAGGATATAATAATGGAAGATAATAGAAAAAAACTCACTTTATTTGATTGGAAAATATTGTAGGTTATATAGGGGGAAGATGGGCAATAATTGATTGGAATAGGAGTGGAATAAGTTATTCTTGGGTAAGAGAGGTGGCATAAGGATTGAAGGCCAACAGAAAAACCAATTTCCTGTGACTGTATGTTTAAGAGAAATAGCAATTTATGCCACCAAGTGGTGTCAAATCTTAAATTCCCTTTATTGGAGCATGTGTGCAGCTACTGTTACTACATTTAGACCCACAGTTAAGTTGATCAAAATGGAGTAAATTTGAGTGCAACAAAACAATTGTACAACTGTTCAATTATCATGTTGTTTTTTGTCCAGATGTACAAAATATTGTCTTATCCATCTAGGAGCTGCAACATTTACCCCCACTGGATCAAACAACATGTTAAAAAGGGTGCAACATCTCCAACTGTCAGGAAGCCAGGCATAGATAGAGGCATTAGTTGACTCAGGACAGAGTACTGCCGGGCCAGTGGGTAATGCTCACCATAGGATGAGTGCTAACTTGATAATATAGGATACTTATTTCCTAAGCAGAGACCAGAGCCCTGAGTTGGGCACCATAGAGTCTATTATTCCCATCAAAGTAATATATAGTACTCCAAACAGCTGAGTGGGCGTGGTCTTGGCGGCAGTGGGAGGTTCCATTGGGCAGTTAGTTGCAGGGTTAAGGGCAGAGTCATGGGGAAAAAGTATGTAGGCAGATACTTGAACTTGTCTTTGAACAATAAGGGCAGCACCTTGTATCCACTTTCCTTTGTGTCCTATGTATTTGGTCTCTCTAGTCCTTGCCAAGGGATCAGCAATGAGGATGATCTCCAAGTCAAACTCCAATTAGGCGGGGTTGGGCGGGTATTTTGTAAAATGCACAGGTCCAAAGGGTGCTACAGGGGGACAATATAGTGCCTGAGTTGGGTCAGCAGGTTGGTCTCTGGAGGGGGCGGTTGCCTGATTGTCTACTTGGCTGGAGTTGAGATGAAAGATCACTAAGAATAGATAAAGTAGGAATTGTCTGAACCAAAGGTTCATAAAACTTTATTATCAAAAATTACAATGGGGTCATCCTCATACTGCCGGGGTTCTTATACCAGATGGTTTTGCTTCTTTGCTTTTTGCAGACTTCAGGCCTGAGAACAGCTCACTGGCAGGGCTTGGTCCTTGGCTTCTGGTTTTGCAGACACAGATCCTAGTTGTGCTTGCTCTGATGAGCAGAAGTGGCAATGCTTTGGTCTGCTGCTAATGTTCATCACATCATCTGAGCAGTCAAATTGTACTACCCATTCTGGACTGGAGACTGGCATTAGCTGATGATCATTGGCAGGACTAGTAGGAAGCCTTGTTGTAACCTCCTTTAGACAAGCTACAACTTCTGCGTAGGTCTGGGTTTTTGGTGGCACCAGGTTAACAGCAATCTAATTGTCATGAATGATATTTCAAACTTGTATTGAAAACCTGGGAATTTAACCCTGGGTCTCAGAAAAAACCTTGTGATAACCAGGGTAGACAGAAGCCAGCCAGACTGCCAGTTGGGCCAAACCCTGGGCCGCCAGAGATGTCTTGCCCCAACCAGGAGGAACAGGAGCCTGCCAGCCTGCAAGTGTCAAGACCAGAAGGTTGAAATCATCATTGGAAACCCTGTAATCAAACCCTGGTCCTATAAAGGCTACTCTAGTCAGCCAAAGTGGATGGTAACCTGCCAACTTGTCAAGTTGCAGACCCAAGTTGTTGAATCGCTCCAAGACACACCAGACTATTAAAGATTATTACCCAAATGGATATCAGATTGCTGTTCATTGTGTGCCACAAAAGACCCAGACCTATGCTGGATTTGTAGCTTGCCTAAAGGAAGTTACAACAAGGCCTCCTGTCAGTCCAGCCTCCAGTCCAGAATGGGTAATACAATTTGACTACTCAGGTGATGTGATGAACAGTAGCAGCAGAACAAAGCATCACTACTTCTGTTCATCAGAGCAAGCACAACTAGGATCTGTGTCTGCAAAACCAGAAGCCAAGGACCAAGCCCTGCCAGTGAGCTGTTCTCAGGCCTGAAGTCTGCAAAAAGCAAAGAAGCAAAACCATCTGGTATAAGAACCCCGGCAGTATGAGGATGACCCCATTGTAATTTTCAATAATAAAGTTTTATTAACCTTTGGTTCAAACAAATCTTACCTTATCTAGTCTTAGTAATCTTCCATCTTAACTCTGGCCCAGTAAACAATCAGGCAACTTCCTCCTCCAGAGACCAACCTGCCAACCCAAATCAGACACTATACTGTCCCCCTGGACACCCTTTGGACCTGTGCATTTTACCAAATACCTGCCCAACCTCTCCTACTTGGAGTTTGACTTGGAGACCATCCTCATTGCTAATCCCTTGGCAAGGACTAGAGGAACCAAATACATAGGACACAAAGGAAAGAGGATTCAGGTGCTATCCTTATTGTTCAAAGACAAGTTCAATTATCTGCCTGCATACTTTGTCCCCATGACTCCACCCTTAACTCTGCAACCCAACCACCCAATGGAACCCACCACGGCTGCTAGGATCATGTCCACTCAACTGTTTGGAGTACTATACATTACTTTGACAGGATTGGTGGACTCTATGGTTCCAAATTGCGGCCCCTGGTCTTTGCTTGGGCAATCTGCATCCTATATTATCAAGTTAGCACTCATCCTATGGTGGGCATTACCCACTGGCCCGGCCATACTCCGTCCCAAGTCAACTAATACCTCTACCTATTCCTGGCTTCCTGACACTGATGACCATTTGGGAATCATCCTTAAGAGACTGGTGGGCTTTGGAGTAATTCAATAAATTGGCTTTACAACTCAGCAAGTTGGCAGGTTCCCATCCATCCTGGGTGACTCAAATAGCCTTTGGAGGATTGGGGTTTGATTACAGGGTTTCCAATAATAATATTGAACTTCCAGTCTTGACACTTGGCAGACTGGTAGGTTCCTCCTGGTTGGGGCAAGGCATCTATGGCAGACCAGGGTTTGGCCCAATTGGAAGTCTGGTGGACTCCTGTCTACCCTGGTTAACACAAGGCTTTTTTGAGGTCCAGGGTTCAATTCCCGGGTTTTCAATACAAGTATTGAAATGTCATTCATGACACCAACAGCAGTCATCCAGGCAGTGAAGCAGTTGGTTTGCTATTGTCAGGGTCTTAAAATTCTGCCATAACCACTGTTACTTTATCTTCTTCTTCTGTGGTCTACAATAGTTAAAGCAAACAGGACAATAACCCATGAAAAAGTTTTATTAGGCTTTTCTTTTTTTAAGTTGTTGTCCTCATTGGGGCTTACTCTTGACTACTAGGAGCAGCACACATGTATTGAGTGTGTAATCTAGTAATTGATTGCCCAGAATAGGGCTTCTTGGGTTTATAGGAGTCAGACCAATCTTCTGTATGACTTGTACCAGCCCTTGCCAGAGAGAGGCAAGCTTATAATCAATGCTGTATCCTCTGTTGCTGAAGAAGTAAACCAAATCTCCACTGTTTTAGGTGGGAAGGGAAGGGCATTTGGCTATGGCTTTGTTAAAGTCTTTGAGTTTGTGGTTCCAGTTGACAGTGTAAGATTTGGATTACAAGCAGATGGGCATATTTACTGACTTTTTTAGATAGGCAGCCAGGGATATCACTAACCTAGGTTTTACCAACAAGTACAGTAGGGGTGGTAAACCTGGATGTCATCCATAAAGTAGCTGGAATAGGGGCTTCCCAATGGTGCAGTGGTATCCAATGCTGTAGGTAATAGTTGTAGCTGGAAAGAAAGTGTATCATTTGGTCTTTTTTTGGTGGCTGAGCTTCCAGAGTGTCTGTACCAGATTCCCATTAGTGTGTGCTACAATGTCATTTGTCTGTGGATGGTTGTTGTGAATCACAATATTAATGCATTATAAATTTTGATTTTGAAAGAGTTTCATTTTGAGTGAAAACTCCTTCAGTTCCCTTTCTCAACTCAAAGTGAGTTTTCCTCCAAATTGGGTTGATGACTCATTTACATTCCAATTAATGATATGAGTGAGCCTCAATCCACTTATGAGAGATGCCAGTAATCTACCTGTCCTTCTATGTTTTTTGGTAAACATTTATCATATAAGAATCATTTGGATTCATCCAATAAAAAAGAGTTCTATTTGCACTTTCTCTTTGTGTTTATTCTTGTTCTTTGGTGCCATATCCCCAGTCTATTCTAGAGGAGATTTCTGATAATTATTGTTCCCAGGGCCTTAAGTACAAACCCAATACTACTGTTAGGATTTCTCATTATGTCCCTTGGCTGTAACAAAGTATACAACAAAAATGGTGCTCACTACAAGGGCTGTAAGCCCCTTAGTTACTCCCTTTAAAACTACCTTCTCTGGTCCCTCATCTCTGTCATTTTAGGACATGTCTTTACCTGAAGTTTCCAGCCTCTAATGGAAGAAGAAATTACCAACACGCCTATCACTCCTACTGAATTGAACTTGGCATATGGCCCCTGTCTTGTTACTTACCCGCTGGGTACCCCTGATTTAGATCAAATCACTTCAGTGACCCTTGGATTAGCCGCAAAGGAGCTGTCCCCAAACTACAAGTCCATTTCAAAGCTACAGGAGATTACAAGATGATTATACCCCTTGCATTCCACATTACCTCCTTTCAGCTGCCAGCTCTGCTTCTAGCTTGCTCTTGTCCTTTGTCCAACCCGCCTTGGTCCATCATCAGATGGTACTGGGGCCCCACATTCACAAAATTCCCTCTCTTTGTGCCGCTGTTTTCAACCATTGTGAGCTTTTCTCTGCCTATCAACAGTGGGTATACTCTCTGTTCTCCCTGGTGTTCAATAATCAGAGATATCCAAATTGCCTCCCAAGCTCATTGGCAACCTCCAAAATTAACTCATGCAGCATGAAACATCCTCCATGTTGACAATCCTCAAAAATATACTTCTTATTTTCAATGTTAAACAATATTTTTTCTGGATTACATTATTGACACTAATATAAAAGCAATTTTTATTCTTTATTTTTTTATTTTGAGCTTTCAATTAAAATTATAAAATATAAAGCAGAAATAATTTATGAAGTTTTCAACATGAAGGATGTTCCTTGCTATATGAGTTAATTCTGGAGGTTGCCAGCTCAATTAACTAAGTCTATCAAGCACATGTGTTATTCTGTCCTTGAATAAGTTTGTGAACGCCTTCAGGAGTTTCATCAGCTATAACAACCTTGGCAGGTCCAGGTTGACTCTTTCCTCAACACCCACTGCGCTGACTTTGAGAAGCTGGTTGTACAACTCAATGAATTCTGTGTCCATACTGCTGAAAAAATACAGTGCTTAGCTGATGTTACTTCAAGAAGTATTTGACATACAAGATGAATTGATACATAAAAAGGCTGAAAAATTACTATTATCCAAGGATTGCAAGCTTGCATGGACGAGCTAAGCCAACCCTCTGCTGGTGATCATCCTTCCAAAAACCTGGTGAGAAAATAAATATAATTACATTATGCTATCCATGAATTGCACCTACTATACAAAGCCAAGCTTCTCCAGAAGCTACTCTCTGAGCTAACTCACATGTGGCTGCACTCCAACAAGAAATTTTGGAGCTACAAGCAGCTGTCACAGAGTCCACCAGTTTGCCAGGACCCTCCAAAGATGAAAGCTGTTGCCCAGGAATGCCTGGACAGCCCTGTATCCATTGCGTTAGAGAGTTGATTGCTCTGGTCAATAGAGTCAATAATATGAAGCAGGGTCATGATACCCTAGACACAGACTTTTAGGAAATGACCAAGTTGTTTGACTCTGTCAATGAGCAGTTCCCCCCTTGTCTATCTGTAGGCCCATATTTGACCTCTTAACTAGCTGAACTCTCAATTGTGGTAATAAACCAAGAACATCAATTGGATACTGCTGAACAGCAAACAGGCCACACTGCTGAAACTGATACCTGCAACTCCAATTCTTGAGTCACTTTAGAATAAAGCGTTTTACAGTTATGGACCAGAAAACCTCCCACAGAATCTGAGGCCAAGTTCTCTCCTCACATCAATATGGTGGTGTAAAGACCCAACAATTGGGGGAGTATTTTAGCAAAATATGGTACCAAGTTGGCGACTTGGAAACCTGTGAGCGCCATCACAATGTGATAGACCATCATCATCCATCTGAAGACCTTGGCGTGTACGTTATAAAGTCCAAAATTACCAGCAAAATACATGAGTATGTAGTATATACAGGTGTATATAGCTACAGACTGGGTGTAGTGAGGCAATACCAGCATGGGCCAGGAGTACTGCTCAGAGGAGTTAAGCTGTGATGGCTCCTTGTAGATGTACTTTCCAGGTGGTCAATTGAATGGCCCATGCTGGTGATTGTATTGGTGGCCCCCAATCCCTAGGCAGGCTGTGAGAACAGCTGAGAAGATTAGATTGTTCATCTTCTGATCCTGGAAAAGGGCAGACAAAGCTTAGTGTCTTTAAATTTCTTGTAGGGTAAAGTTCTGATTGATTTATTTGATACTATTGAGGAGTAATTTTACTCAATGAAAGCACAAACTATCATCAAGTGAATTGGTTTTATTATATACTATCATCTTTGTGGGGGCATGAATAGTGTAAAACACTGGACAAGGAACCCAAAACACTTGGTGTTGTCTGGAATTCCCTTTTGGGAGGGGGATTGGAAGTGGTGTGCAGGCAATGAATTGTTAATTCTGGGCTTGCATTGGCTTGGTGTATTATTAGATGCTTCCATGCATCCAATTTGAATTCTGCAGTTAATGCAGGAATGGGTGGGTTGAGCAGCTTGCCAGCCCCTCCCAAATTTGGTAGATTCCAAATTTGGGCAGCAGTTCCCCCTCCATTTGGGTTTGAGGAAATTGCCTTTTTGGGTTTCCCCATTTGGCAATTTCCCCATTTTGCGGGCTGGCAGGAGTGGGTGGGCAGGTGGGGGCAAGCCGCCAGGCTTGGCATGTGGCTGGCGGGCGGGGTATAAAAACCGTCAAAATTAAAAATTTTAATTTTAATTCTTGTTTTCTTGGCTCATCCTTTTGCAGCAGTTTCCCCAATAAGGGGGAACTGCTGCAAATTTTCATTTTGTTTATTGAGTCTGATTGTGACCAAAATATTGTCCTGAACCAAGGTGTTGTCAGGAATATTCCTGACAGGTGGGCAGTAAGAATGGTGGACCAACTCCTGAGACTCATTTCAAACCTACCTTCAAGCAAGTCTTTGACCCAAAGACGTCCTTAACTGCTGCCTTCCTTATTATATATGAGAATCCTTGTGTAAGGCTTCTTATGAGATCAAGAAAAAAACATCTTGACCTGCCTCTACCCTACCTGTCAAGATTTAGAGTACCTGAGCTTTCCTCCATAACCACCTGAGAAGAGATGAAGCATTTACTGATTGAGGATTTTGGAGGAGATCTTAGCTTATAAGTGAAGAAAGATGCATTCATGCACATTGCCTTTAACCCTAAGGAGACACTAGCTGGGTTTGCTGATAGGTTTTTTGTAGTAGGAAAACATTTGATCATGAAGTAAAAGTTTGACTGCTCATGAAGCCTATACTGTTTGTGCACAGGCCCTCAAGGTTAACCAGCTCCTATGTTTGCACTTCAAAGCACATAAGGCTATGCTCATGTCTATGAAGGTTATCAAAACCCTCCTTCAAGACATGTATCCCATCCATTTGGGCTCTGTGGTTTGTGAGAGTTGAGCTGTTGCATCTGGCACAAATCCTCACACTTCTCAAATCCTAGCTATGAATACCCAGCATCAGCCCAAACAACAGGGCTGTCACAACTGTAATCAAGTAGGCCACTACCCTTGAGTCTTTGCAAATCCCTGTATTAAAGAAGATGATCATAGGGACCAGGCAGGAAAAGAGAGGCCAACCTAGAGGCACAGACACTCTTAGTTGACAACTCTTTCTAGTCTCCCCCTTTGCTTCCTTCTACCTCTGCTGATGATGCAGCTGATTCCCAATCCCCTCCTATCCTTCTCCTCTTCCACAAAATTTCAGAAAACTCTGAAATGAAAGAATCTGACACTGAAGATCCTGATGCCTATAGTTATCCTTTCCTTGCTGTATCTGAGAACATTCCTGTCCCCTATAAGCTACGCTCTGGGAAGACTAAAGCCACTTCCAAACCTTTTGCTGAAGCCAAGCAAATTGTTTTGATACCCTACCTCACTCAAGCCAAGAGGTCACCTGTCTTGGTGGAAACCTCTGAAGAAGTTGTCAAGGTGGCCAATGCTGTATCCCAGAACAATTCCATTTTATTTCCCCTGCAGACAGTTTATAAGGCATTCTCTGGCCTCAGATGTATGCTAAAAAGGGACAACAAGTTTAATGAAGCATAAGATGTCTTGTCTGTCCTCCCTTTGCTTGGACGTACAACTACTTGCATAGAAATATCCATCCAAAAGATTAAGATCAAAGCTGTCCTTGACACTGGTTCCCCAGTCGATGTTGTTTCTTCTAATTTAGTAAATAAACTCAAGCTAGCCCCAGACCTCAAATATCATCAGACCTATGATAAAGCTGGCCTATCCATGACACAGGCCATTGGCGCTTACTCTGCTCTCCATATGCAATTAGGCAAGCTATTTCTTGCTGCGCCTGCTGCAGTTCTTGAAAATGATAGCTACAACTTATTGGTAGGGACTCAATTTCTCTAAGAATACAATGGGATCATCAACATGAAAGATGGATACCTGTCAATTCTTGGGTATAAGTTCCTCTCATCTTTGAAGAACCCATCAAAGTGCCTGGCAAATGCTTAAAGACATGCATCCCAAATACCCTTCTGGAATTTTCATCCTGAAGTACTGCATGCACTCCTTCAACATGAAGTGCCCTCCTCCTGCCTACCCTGAATTTGAAGGAGTTCCCCTTTTGGCTATATTGGCTGTGATTATCCCTCAGGGGTCTCAAGTCATCATTGACTCCCAAATCTTGTACAAGTTGCCTATGTGTACCTTCCTAGAACTATAATTCCCTTCCTCTTTGGGGTGTAATGAACCTCATCTCTGCCCAGGGATTTTAGAATCTTCTCACAAAGATGCTGTTCATTTACTTATGACTAACCTAACTCCTGTACCTACCGCAGTCTCTAGGGGTCAAGTGAATGTCTATAGCCAACTTCTAAATACGCCTGATGTTCTCTTGATGCATCCTTTTAGTACCTTCTGTGATTTCAACCTGCCAGAGGAAGAACCTCAAGTGCTGTCCTTGTTCAATACCAGTGATTTCCCACAGTTGCCTCCTGTACAACATAAAGAAGTTCTTGACTTGCTTGACCAGTTTGCCAACATCTTTACTAAAGGACATTACAGATTAAGGCCTAGCTAAAGGTGTCATCTATCAAATAGATACAGGTGATGCTCCCCCTTTCTGAGCCAAATTGTACCAACACAGTAGAGTAGAGGATGCTAAGGTGTCCAAGGAACTCTAACAGTTACTAGAATCTGGACTACTTGCTCCTTCTCAGAGTCCTTGGACTTCCCCCTTCTTCATCTTGAAGAAGAAGGATGGAGGTCATCATATTGTGATGGACTATCAACTCTTAAATTCCTTAACCAAAAAGGACTCCTACCCCTTGTCACGCATAGATGATGCTCTGTGTTGTCTTGGAGGATTTAAGTTCTTTTCAGCTATGGATTTGGCATCTGGCTACTGGCAAGTTGATCTTCCTCCTAAAGACAGACAAAAGGCCACTCTCATCACCTCTGAAGAATTTTTTGAGACTACATGTATGCCTCAAGGGCTTTTTAATGCCTCTGCCACGTTCCAGAGGGCTATAGACTCTATACTACGTGATCTAAAGCTTTTGTGTGTATTGGTCTATTTGGATGACAGCACTGTGTTCAGTGCCACATTCACCAACCACCAGACTCATCTTAAAGAGGTGCTCATCAAGATTAGAGAAGCTGTATTAAGCTGAATTCTTCTAAATGTGCCTTCTTTAAAGACCACCTGAAGTTCTTAGGGCATGAAGTAACTCAGACTGGGATACACCCCATGATCAAGACAGTGAAAGCCATTAATAAAATGCTTCTTCCCACCAACCTGCGTGAGGTTCAAGTCTTTCTGAGCATGATGGGTTACTACAGACAGTTCATCCCCAATTTTGTCAACACTAGTGAGCCTCTGGCTCAACTGTTGCGTAATCTCCCTTTTGAATGGACTGCTAGTCAGCAACAGGCATTTGATACTCTTAAGCAAAAACTCAAAGAGGCTCTTATCTTGGTGTATCCAGATTACAATAAGGGATTCATCCTCTACACAGACGCTAGTAACCTAGCTATTGGGGCCATCCTGGCTCAACTAGATGATGAGGGGTGGATTACCCTGTAGTGTATACTTCTTGTGCCCTCAACAAACATGAGAAAAACTATAGTGTCACTTAGAAAGAATGTCTTGCCATACTAAATGCAGTTAAACAATTATGTCATTATGTTTATGGCACTCATTTCACTGTGATCACTGATCACGCTTTGCTCAAGTGGTTGCAGCAGCTCAAAGAACCAGAAGGACAATTAGCTAGATGGGCCCTCCGCCTGCAGGGCTATGATTTCATTGTGTTACATTGTATCAGAATCCAGCACCAAAATGCTGATGGATTGTCACAAATGCCTATCCTTGCTCTACACCCTGCTGAAGCTGATCAATTATATTAACTAATCAGATATCTTTCTTCTTGGGAAAACAAGACTGAAGATATTTGAACTTTCCTGTATAAGCTAGCCAAGAGCACTCTCATTTGCAACAACCAGCTCTTCAAAAAAGTGCATGATCAATACCTGCCCTATGTATGCCCTAGCATTTGCCTTTTGTTGGTGCTCCAAGCTTATAAAGAGACTGGACATGGAGGCATTGTCAAGACCTATGATTGGCTCCAGAAGAACTATTTCTGGGAGAACCTCTGCCTGTCAATTCCTGATGTTCTTGCTAGTTGTCATTATTTTCAACTACAAAGACCTTGCACTGCCACTCATGAGCTCAAACTGATTCCCCCAACACATTTTCCCTACTGTCAGCATTGATGCAGTGGGTTCTCTTCCACAATCTAGAACAGGGTGTTGGTTCATTCTGATTGCTGTATATCATTTTAGTAAGTGGTTAGAGGCTAAACCTACCAAAGATATCACGTCCAATATCACAGCTGCTTCTCTTTTGAAATATGTCTTCTATTGCCATGAATTCCCTCAAGTTCTACTCTCTGACAATGGGTCCAATTTCAACACCCGCTTGGTAACCTCTGTAGTAGAAGAGCTAGAAACCCATCAGTCTTTTTCCTCTCCCTATAATCCTTCTAATAATGGAGCTGTGGAACAGGCTAACTCTACATTGGTATCTATCATAAGGAAGTTGACTTACTATGATGCTGCCAACTGAGATTTGTACTTGCCAGCAGCTCTGTTTGTCTATTGCCTCAGCAAACACAGAGTTCTGGTTTCTCTCTCTTTGCCATGTTATACAGAAGAGAGGCTACTACTCCCCCTCTCTTGGGGATGCAGCTCTATACCTCTTATGCTGCCTCTAACCCTGAAGAACATATCAAAGGATTAGTTGATTTCATAATTAACATTCAAGAGTCAGTGTATGTGTCTGCCTATAAAACCAAGGCCCTGGAGTTAACACCTAGAAACATTGGCTACGCTTCCCTCCCAGAGTTTCAAGTTAGAGAACTATTCCTCTACAGTAGTTTTAGACCTGTTGAGATAAACATAAAATCTCAGTTTAAAAACGTAACAACTAGTCTAAAAATGAAATCAAAAATTAAAGAATTTATATTAAATTACAATAGATTTAGATCCACTTTGATTTTGTATTTAGACTGAGTTGTATTTGTTTTTAGACTGAGATTTTTTGTTTATCTCAACAGGTTTAAAACTACTGTACTATCAGCATAGAGTAGGAGGTAGAGCAACAAGTTAGACTCCCTGTGGATTGGCCCTCTTGAAGTGACCTTTAAACAGGGTGCCAAGTACATTGTCAAGCTGTTGTCTATGGGAAGTCCACTTTTACCAAGTCCACACCAAGTTTCTCCGCAAATAAACCCACAAAAGGTTACTCTAGAGGAGGGCAATGTCATGAACCACAATATTAATGCTATTTTGATTTTTCCTTTAGCAGAGTCATGTTTCAAGTGCAAAATCATTCATTTCCCTTTCTTAACTCAAGATGGATTTCCCTCCAAATCAGGTGAATTACTCATTTACATTCTGACTGATGATATGAGTGTTCCTCAACCCACTTATGAGAGTGACCAGTGATCTTCCTGTCCTTCTACAGTTTTGTGATGAACATTTACCATAGAAAATTTATATTTATCCAATAAAATAAGTTCCATTAACATTTTCTTTTCATGATTTTTATTTTGCTTTAGCGTCATCTTCCTAGTTGCATCTACAGGAGATTTCTGATAATTATCATTCTCAGAGCCTTAAGGTAAATTCCTTATTTATCCCTGAAGACTAACCTCTGGCTTGATACAAACCCAATCCTACTGTAAGTATTTCCTGGGGTGTCCCTTGGCTGTGCCCAAGTACACAACAAGCCTTTAAGACATGTGTACTTTAGTACCCTACAGTAATATTTTCCCTCAAGTTTTGGATGCATTCTGCTAATTTGAGGTCACTTCTGCCTTTGTGCCTGGCCCAGGAAGGGGTAAATCTTCTTTCCCCTCAGGCCTTCTCTATCCCACAGGCTCTCAAGCTCTAGTGGACTCACACATCTCTTATGAACTGCCAGCTAAGAATTTCATGAAAATATACACCCCTGAGTCTTTGGGATATAATAAACCACATTTTTTGTCCAGGAATCCTTTATATAAACCATAAGGAGCCTGTACAAATGTTGCTTGCTAACCTTACTGCTACTCCCCTGCAGATTTTTAAGGGTCAAGTACTTGGTCATGGGTATCAAATTATCACAGCTGATGTCCATTCTCTGCACCTATTTGGCACTTTTTCTGACTTGGCTTTTCCTGAAGATAATCCTCATGTCCTATCCCTGTTCTTTGCTAAGGACTTCCCACAACTCTCCCCTTGCTAGCAAACAGAGGTGCTTGAGTGCTAGACCACTTTTCTGATCTTTTTGTGCAAGGTCCAAATGGCTATGGATTAGCTAAAGGGCAACAGCGCCCATGTCAACAGTGGACATGTCAACAAAATGTTAACATGCCACTGTTGACTTGAAATCTTAGAACTACTATTTTTTGCTAGTTGCGCTAGCTTAATTCCTGTTTATTAAAGTGTTCAGGGGTGCAAACCCAGAAATCACAATAAAATTATGGCCATTTAGACACAATTTACTATTTGGCTTAATTAAAATCTTGATTTAACACAAATTTCCCTTTACATTTACTAATAAAAATATTTTTTATGTCAATTTGCTTTCACAATGTAAAAGTGTCAATACAGTAGTTTAAAAGCTATGGCAAAAACCAAAAATACCTCAGATTTAAACAAAATGATTTCAGATTTAAACAAAATACAACTATCAGGTTAAAATATACACTCTGTTAACAGGGATTTTTGGTGTTAATGGGCAAAATGGGTCAACACAGCAAATAAGTGCTCACGCGCAAAGCAAAACCATTCAAAATACAATCCAAAATACATTGATTCACAAACAAAATGGTGTGAGTTGACTTTCAGCGTACATATGTTTTGATATGTGAATTGGTGAAAAAATACACCCAAGCGTGGTGTGTAAAAACTCAATAAAAAACACAATAGCAACTCACTATGTAAATTAAATCACTCAAGTGTTGTGTGCAATGGATTGTAATCAAGAATGATACTAAGGTATCTAAAATAGGGCACACAATATGAAATACAAATTTTAAAGTTATTGTGTTGGGTGTTTGAATTTTGTAGTAAACCCTGGGAAAATGGGTGGATTTTTTTGAGTATTCTAAAATGGGCGCTGTAAAACCAAAAACAACTAATTAAAAAACAAAAAATCTATAATTGGGATATGGGGGAAACAATATTAATCAAATATCCATATTCAGATAAAATCAAAAATTAAAATTAGGGATTAAATTAATTGAAATTTATTTAATATTTTATTAAATTCTCAAAATGGAAGGAGCACAACAACAGAGTACCAATGCACCTGTTGTGCGCCGTGATTGTGGTTGCCCCCGCGGGTCAAAGAACAGAGTTAGTGCAACACAAATGCCTATTCAGGAAGGAGACATGAGAGGAGAGTTCAATAGTGATACTGCACTGACACAGCTAGTTCAAGGAGCACAAGCTGATAGGGTGCAGAGCATCAACCCTTAGGTTCCCAAGCTGACCCAGAAGCCCACCAAGGTCACCACCACAAAAACAGTTAGAAACAAGGAGGTAGAACTTACTTTGTATGTGTTTGACGTTGTGTACTGGCAAAAGTTGGTCCTGTCAGCCAAGCTGGAGAAGGAAAAGTCTGTACTGATACTAGCTACAAGCCTAACGTCAGTGATGACAATCAGGAAGAGGACAAGGAGCCTGATTTCTTCAGAACTGATGAGGGACAGTTAGTGCTAAAGAAAGTTGCTGCGTTCTACACCAAGGTACCCATGCCCTGTGTTGTGCCCAATGCCAACAAGTCAATCCCTACTGCCAAAACGCCAGCCCTTAAGCACATCCCCAATATCAAATGCATCATCCTGCTTAAGCTAATGTGGGAATCTGGTGATTACAAGGCAGCTGCGGCCCTTGTTGGGGTGGATCCCAAGTACGCCTCTAAGACATCCAAAAAGTTCATCAATTCTGGCCGAGTCCTTGCTGCAGAGAAATCCTTGTGTGTGTCAACCATGCTCACCAAGGAGCACAAATGGGCAATCTGCCAGTGGATAACCCAGGAATTTCATCTTAAACTGGAAAATATACAGGCCATGGTCAAATCTACTTTTGGGGTTGAGGCCTCAATTTTCTTTTACTACCATCTGGTCAAGGGAATGCGCTTTTCCTGGAAAAAGCCTGGGGCATCCCCATACAATTGTAATAGTCCAGCCAACATTGACATCCAAAAAAATACGCAGAGGTGTACACTGCCCTCAAAGCCAAGGGAACAGTCAAATTATATTACATTGACAAATCAGCATTTTCCTTGTCAATGTGCAATGGGTATGTGTATGTAACCAAAGGCTCAAATGACAGGATGACTTGGCGTGCTGCAGTCTGCGCCACAGCCTATTTGATGGTGGCTCTCCTTGGTCCAAAGGGGGTTGAGCTGTATCAAATGATATTGGGTTCTCACAATAGCTGTACCTTTCTATCATTCCTCCAATTGGTCCAGGAGCAACCAAGGGGCACAAGCCCGGGTTTCACCAACGTCATTGTGCTGGACAATGTTGGTCTCCATAAGGTAGCTAAAATTCTTGAGGAATTTCCAATGATTGACAATAGCATTGCAGTGGGCCCCCAGCAATTAGCCACAGCAAATATGCACCTTCTCTTCCTCCCAGC
Source organism: Entomophthora muscae (assembly GCA_014839935.2). Lineage (NCBI taxonomy): Eukaryota > Fungi > Entomophthoromycota > Entomophthoromycetes > Entomophthorales > Entomophthoraceae > Entomophthora > Entomophthora muscae. The sequence goes on from QTSX02003676.1 coordinate 120,330, forward strand.
CTATTTGCCCTTCCTAAATCCCATTGAGGAAGTCTTTGGGTGGCTCAAACAAGTTGTCAAGCAAGGGACCCCAACTGGGACCAAGGAACTCTTTGATTTGCTGTAGGCTGGGATTTACACCCTCCCAGATGAGACTGTGGCCAAATTCTATGGCCACGCTGATTTGTTCATCACTGTGTGCCTTGCCAAACAGCCAATCAATCAAAGGCTTAGCTTGTCCAACTTTTTTTTAATTCTCTAATTTACTATTTAAGATTTATTAATTATCATTTTATATTTAGAAGCTTCTAAGCCCATAATCACATTAAGCAGGACTATCAATGAAGGTTAGTAGTTTATTTATTTTATATTAATTTTTTTATTATGCCATCTTTGTTACAAAAATAACAGCTTTGAAGCCCTGGGCAGAAATTGAACCCACTCCTAGCCACCAGGCGGGGCTAGCAGGCGGGGAGATTCACCCACACCGGGGTTTTTGCTTTTCAAAGCAAATACAGGTGTGGGAATCATTCCTGCCCTGGTATCAGCTGAGGCGTCCGTTTTAGGCCCCAAAAGCTAAGCCCAAGCCTTGGTGGGTTTGGCTGGGCCTGGGCAGGCTATTTTTAGCTGCCCAGTAAACCCAGATCAAGCCCACCCTCCATTAAGTAATTTGGGGTCCCCAATTGGGGACCCCTTTTTTAATCAAGTTCTTTGGGCCCAGATGAGCCTGTCAAGCCAGCCCAAAAATGGTGATTGAAATTGGAAAAACCCCATAACCCCACAAGCCAAACCTGCCAGAATCAATGTCCAGCCAAGCCAAGATGGACCATAAAAAAGCCAAACAACTGTTCCTGAAAACCCCAAAAATGATCATGAAGCAGCTAATCAAACAGCAGAACCTGAGGTGCCAAGCCTTGTTACACAGATAACACCAGAAGAATGCCCAGAGGCACCTGCATGTTAGTAAGTATATAAATCAGAAGCACTTGAAAAAGTTCTGTATCATCATCCTTACCAAATAAAGTTGTTATGAACCTTGGGTTCACAAATCTGTTTCCATACCTATTTTTGATCTTCTTCCATCTTCATATACCCAACTATCAGTACCCATCCACTGGGATAGATAGTCAGACTCCAATTGACAAAACCAAAGCCTTTGACTACTACTGTCCACCCAACGCTCCATTTGACCCTGTGCATTTAACTGAGTATCCCGCCAATCCTGACCACAAACCCTGGACATTGGAAGACTTGCAGTGGTACACCTGCCCAAACGCACCCAATGAATCTTACCAAATTGTCTGTGACAGCGAAGCAATCACTATATACCCTTTGATCTTCAACAGGAAGTACAACAATCCTGCTGCCTACTTGGTCCCCATGGAACCACCCCCAACACCCAAACCAACCATCTCAACCCCCCACTTCTGATGCCACTGGCCAGAGTAGTCAATTCCTGGGAGTGCTTTACCTGGCGCTCACAGGATTGATTGACTCTGCCTTGCCAGCGGCTGGACCTTGGGCTGTGGCTGGGAAGGCTCTTTCCTACCTGGTAAAGTTAGGTCCCATCATCTGAGGCCATGTCAGTACCTGCTTTGACTCCTCCCTCACCTGCTGGAGCTCCACGGTACTCTTGGTATCCTGACAATATGAGGTTATCCCAAACACTTGATACTGGATTAAACATATATATTTATATTCTTTTGTCAAATAAATATAAAAATCAAATTAAAAAAGATAAATGTATAAGGTATAAAGTAGAATTGTATTTTATAAATGTATATTATTATCTTTTTATGAAAAACTTCTCTGGGATTTATTTTGCAAAACTTGTTTGCTAAAATAAGAATTATAAAAATTATTATAATAAAAATAATCTAAAGTGTAAAGATATTTATTGGAAAAGAGAGTTTTAAGGGCACCTTTAATGGATTCAGCAGTATGTATCCATCCTGCAATGGAGGTGGCACACAACCTCCACTGCCATACTGTGAACAGTGAATACACCCTTATTGAAATACTCCTTCCTGGTGGTGAAAGGCAGTAGGGTCAGGTGGGAGTAAAGCAGCAGCTTTTCAAGTGGGGCTGCAAACCCGTATATCCCAGCCAGGACCAGGGCATCCTGGATCACATGGTCAACCAAGTTGTATCTGGGGGTACCTTCTTCCCATCCAGGGAGAGCCAGGTCTTGTCAATCCCAAGAAGGACTCTGTCTAGGTCCTCCACGCTGGCGCTCATTCTGAAGTAGAAGAGATACCAAAGATAAACCATCAGATGAAGCCTTTGCCTAGCAAAGGCTTCAGTAAACTTGCACAATTTATTAAACACTGCACTTATTTTTTTCTCATGTTCTGTTTTAGCAAAGGTGAGATCCATGGCCACAGAAAGCCCCATCTTGTTGGCACTCCAGGTCAGCCCAAAGTCTGCCAGGAGGTTCTTAGTATTCTTTACAGCTGTTGTGTCTGCAACAGCCAATTTACCCACCACACACCCAAAGTTCTCCAATAGATAAGATATATTGTGCTCCACCGGAAAGCAGAAGCCAGCAGCTGCATGTGCCTGGCCCATCTCAAGTATATTCTTGAATGGGAGCGTTACCAGGATGTCCCAAACAAGCTCAATGGAGTTTACACAGTAAACTCCACAGAGAACCACTGGGTCCAGGCAGACCATTTGGGCATCCTTGTAGGCAGTAACTGACCACTCAGATGCCCCCTCAGAATGTGTCAGCCCAGCTAGCACGTTCCTTGTCATTAGGAAAGGACCCATGAATTCTGTCTTCAAGATCCTGCAAGATAGGGGGGGGACAGAAACAGCTGCCTAGCCACATGATTGGCGTAGTTGGTGTAGAAGGTGGGAGGACAAAAGGGACCAGGACCCGGCAGAGTTCACCATCAATGTTTTCTAACAAAAAAGGTAAGTATTTGGAAATTTTTATTAATTTTATTTTTTAGGTTACCTTCACAGATTTCCTCCTTGCCTGCGGCTTCAGCAGGCTTGGCCATTCTTGGCGCAAGAAGTTGAGCAGGCAATTCAGTATCTTCTTTTCTTGCGCACTTTGCAGGTTTCAGGTGGGCATACATTTCAGGGTTGTCAACCTAGACAGACGGCGCAGAAAGATTGTACACCTTAAACTGGAGGCCCTCAACCACTGTCTTCTAAATGTTTAGTAAGCGCCTGATTGTCTTCTCCAGGGTGTCTGGTATTTTAGTCATAAGGGCCTTTGTAGACACCTTGTCTATTTTGTCTCCATCAAGGATGGCAGACTTAACTCTTGCTTTGACCTTGCAGTCAATTTCTTTGATGTCTTCAATTGCAGAATCAAGGTCCTTCAAAAGCTTCTTCAATTCTCTCATTGATTTTTACTAACATTTCCTTATGTTTTTATAGCTTTACCCCCAATAAAATCTGTATTATTGTGATAATATTGCCTCTTTGTCTATCCCTGTTTGTTTTTGCATTACTCCAATACCCCATTTTTACCTGTTGTGTATATGTTTTACGCTTAAATCAATATGTGTTGTTTGATTTGTGTTGGAATTTTTTCCTTAATTGCCATATTATTTTTAGCACTTTGCACAGCCCCTTGTCAAAATATTAACAACAATTTGGTGATCAACTAAATTTGAATTAGAAAATTATAGGTTAATTGTATTTAGATAAAGTTGTTACTGATCCAAATTTAAAATCTTAATGATAAACTTTAAGCCAATCAGGAGCTGAGTGATAAAGTGATTGTTGTGATATAAAGGGTCACCCAATAATTCTTTGATGCATGTGGCTAATTAATATAATTGGCTGGTTGTTTTGCTACTGAGTGTTATTTCTGCTGTGGCAAGTTATTGATGGACTAGTGCTAACCCAGCAGCAGATTAGGCACTAGTCCATCAACAACTTGCCACAGCAGAAATGGAGCACAATGGCAAAAGATCCAGCCAATCATATTAATTAGCGCACATGCATCAAAGAATTATTGAATGGCCCTTTATGTCATAACAATCACTTTATCACTCAGCTACTGATTGGCTTAAATTTTATCATTAAGGTTTTGAATTTGGATCAGCAACAACTTTATCTAAACACAATTAACTTATAATTTTCTAATTTAAATTTAGTTGATCACCAAATTGATGTTAATATTTTCATAAGGGGCTGTACATAGTACTAAAAAATTGTGTTCTGGATCTAGATACATGGCATAGTAAATATATGATTTTTTAGAAATAAGCTGAACATAAAGAATAAAACCAACTATAAACAAAGAGAACATGAACAATTGAAATTAAAAATAAAGATAGTATAAATAGAAAGTGTTTAGAAACAGGGGGTTTATTAGAGCAGGGAAGAGTAATTCCTAGTAGGCATAATAGTGCAGGAAGGAAGGTTTAGAGGCAGTGCTGGCCTGGGGGGTCTGGGATTGGGTGGGTGGGTGGGTCTGGAAGATGGGGGGTAGTGGTGGAGGGGGTAGGGGTAGGAGGATTTTGCATGATGGCTGCCATATACTGCTTGTCATATTCCTTGTATGTCATTGGCTTGATTGGCTGGTAGGTGGCTATGGCACAGGGTGGAAGGCGCTTATCCTTAAGTGATTGGTTGCCCATATTCACATGGAAAACCATTTGCACAAGAAAGTCAGTCATCATTTGGTGACCAAAGAGAGAATTGTGGTAAATGACCTAAAGATAGAGGCTGTTGAAAACCCAGGAGCAGCACTCCTGTACTGTGTCTCTGATGTTGAAAAAGACAACATCACACATAACAATATCTGTGTGGCCGGCGGGGTAGACCAAGGCCTAGTGCCCATGTTGCTGGATGGCCTTGAGGGCAGTGGAGCTACCCTTCATCTGGTGGCTCAAGAAAACTTGGTGCTTGGAATTCAAGCCATCCCAGGAGTTAAGAAATTCACCAAGGATGGGCTGTACTTGTAGCCATTGGTAAAATCTGGGTTTGTCCAATAATAGACTGAACCCTTGGCTGAAACAGCCAGAAAGGCACCAATAAAATTCCCCTTCTTGACCTTCTTCCTTTCTTTTTGAGTGGCGGCTCTTCCTTGCTTGCCAAAATCATCAAAAGCTATCAATAGCTTATAGTGGGAGATAAACATGACATAATCAGACAAACTTTTCAGGCACTTGACTAGGGTGGATTCAATGGCAGGATCATATGGGGAATCCTCAGCGCCATCCCATTGGTTGATTGCAATATTGGTCAGCACACAGACTGATGCCACCTTCCCATACATTTAGAGCTGCACCTTGCACTCAGACACCCAAATGCCATGATGTGTAGTTGCTTCCAAACCTGGATCAAGGGAAGCTTGGGATCCTGCTGCAAGAGGTCAAGCATAATTGGGTACATTTTGGTATTTGGGACTCAGGGGCCTCCTTGGGCTTTTTGGCTGTCCCAATCAGATTCCCCTTGTTCATTAGGTTGTTGAACTCCTGCATTATGGTGGCCTGGTTAAACTTCAATTGGTCAGCAATCTGATCCCAGGACAGACCCTGCAGGTTCAGGGCCACAATTTCCTGGAGAATTTGGGCAGTAATGATTCTGTGTTTGGGGTGCTGGGCCAGGGGAGCTGAAGCCTGATTGGCTGTAGGGGGCAGGTTGGCTGGTGGCAGGAAAATGTTCCAAATCAGGGTTGCCATCCTGATTGGTTGGTTGACAGGAAGCTTGTGCAGGGGTGGGTACAGGAGCAGGGGAAGAGCTAGATGCAAAGTGACTGTTGAACAAGTCAAAGTGGCAACAGCGCCCATGTCAACAATAATAATGTCAACAGTGGCCATGTTGACACTTTGTCAACATGGCCACTGTTGACTTGAAACTCTAAATCTCCTATCTTTTTTGCTAGTTACACTAGCTTAATTCCTTTTTTTTAAAGTGTTCAGGGGTGCAAACCCAGAAAATACGACAAAATTGCGGCCATCTTGACACGTTTTAATATAAAGCTTAATAAAAAACTCAATTTAACCATATTTTTGCTTTAATTTTACTAATTAAAATTAGTTTATTTTTTATTTGTTTTCATGACGTAAAAGTGTCAATGTTGACACTTTTTAAGCATAACTTATTTTTAATAACAAAACTGAAACATCTACAGTAAAAGAAGAAGTGCGCATTTAAAAATATTTTTTTATTGAATTATTATATTGAAAAAGACAGTGTATATACAGTTGATTGTTGAAATGTTCATATTATAAATATTTATGTGGCACTTATTATGGCTTTAATATATTAAGTGGATTGGTGGCTAGCAGTGATCCAATAATTTAAGTGTGAGTTACTATATAGTTTAATATAGAATTTATTATTGATTAATACGTTGAAAATCATAAATGTCGTTTATTTGCTTGTGATCATCCCCTGGGGTGGAGTTAAGCAAATTAGAGTGGCGCAATAAAGTCTAGATTAATATGCCACCTCATATAAAGAATGTTGTAAGTGACGTTGCCAACACTTTACCCTTTTCAATCTTGAATACAACTTCTTAACAACTTCAATTAAGCGCAATGGTAAAATATCCTATTAACACCCCCAAAATGTAATTTTTAATAAAGAAATAAAGAACCTTGAGACTTTTTTAACTTATTTTTATATGTTTTTTTAATTATTATATGTGAACAAAAACACACAGAAAACAGTTAATTTTTGCTAGCCTGCTTAAATTTAATTAAGCATACTATGAAAAAACATATTAAATTTTCAAAAAAATGTCAACACTGACAATGTCATCAAAAATAATGTCTATAATTTTTTTAATCCACAGTGAGAATTCAGCTTTTTTTACTAATTGTCACTCATAATGTTGACGCTTTTCAGTTCTCATATATAAAACTTTATGTTTTACATAATAAAAATTTCTCATTTTTTGATATGTTGTTTTTTGACTTTGCTCTTTCATAATTTTCAAATTTTTAAGATAAAATCTATATCTAAATATAATACTTTCACATAAATATCTTAACTTTTAATTTTTTATTTAAAACTATAATAAAAGAAAAACTATACAAGTATTTTTTAACTTTTAAATGCCAATAAAAGCCGTCTAAGATTTACTTCTTGTATATTATGCTTTTTAAGTTGTTTTGTTTGTTTTTTACATACATTGCTTTATTTTAAACCATTTTACTTATTATTTTAGGACAAGAACACTTCCAAACAGCCCAAAGGAACCAGGCGTCCTTCAAAGCCAACCAAACCCACCAAAAAGAAGCCTGTCTCATCAAAGAAGGCCACCCCCAAACCATCACTAAAGCCCTCACCAAAGCCCTCTCCTGAGCCCTCTCCTGAGAAGAGCCCTGCTCACTCCACTGGGGGAGAGGAAACTGATGGCTCTCTTATGAGCACAGTTTCTACAACTTGGCTTCTGACAAGGAGCCAACCAAGAAGAAGCAGCAAGGCAAAAAGACACCTCCCAAAGATAAGTCTCCTGCACATGAGGAGCACCACAATAAGCCCCCTTATGCTTCCTCACCCCCGCCAAACCCCTCCTTCAAGCTCATCTGGGGATGATTCAAAGCCCCACCCCAATTACTTCCCTGGCTTCTGCCATGCTCCTGATGGCCCTTGGGACCCTCTGTTGGCCCACAACATCTGCAACATTGACAGCAAATTCAAGGTTCCCTCTTACTTGCCCAAATACTTCCCAATCATGAGTGTAAAGGGTGGGCTGGCCATGGTGGCCAATGGGTATATCTTCAGCTGCAACAATGCCAACTGGGGCTTCAAGAGGCACCACTACACCTGTGAGGACTGCTCCTTCCCAGTGTAGCTCAACACTGAGTGCTAGGACCTGGTCCAAACCATCAAGGGCAAGCATACCTGCATCATGCCCAACACCACCATAGCCCACCTTCTCAAGTGGTATCTGGTGCAGGTGATGCCCACCTCCAAAGATCTTTCTGCCATCCAGCTGGCCGTGCTTGCTTGAAAGTACCTCTCCTGAACCAACTTGAAGAGGGTTCCAACTCACAATCAGTTTGTCAAGTTTGTAAGTGATAGGCGTCAAGCCTCCAATCCCCTGGCCAAAAGTGCCACCACCATCAAAGACCTGGTCTGCACTGATGCCCTCAAAAATCTTAGAATGAAGAATTGTCCTGCTCCATGACAATGGGAAAGAAGTGGAGGATAGGATTGTAGCCTACGCCACAACCCAAAACCTGGAGCAGCTGAACACTGCTACCACCTGGCTGTGCGACAGCACATTTGCTACTTGCCCCTCCCTATTCAAGCAGCTTTGGGTCCTGCATGGGCATTTTAATGACCAGGTCATCCCCCTTGTGTTCTTTCTTCTTCCTGGTGCCAAGACTGAAGTCTACACCAGAGCCTTCAAGATTATCTGGGATGCTTTGAGCTCCTTTCCACCTACCAGCTCCCCCCTCCCACTCATGCCACAAGAGCAAATCCCTCCTCTGCTGAGAAAGATGAGTCAACCATAGCCGCTGAGCAGCTAGCTCATGTGCGCTCACTTGGGACAAAGGTTATCATAATGGACTTTGAGCAGGCTCAGTTCAGAGTCTTCTGGGCCACCTTCAATGGAGAATTCCAGGGCTGCTTCTTCCATTTTAGGCAGGACCTTGTCAAGAATCTCAAGAGTGAGAAGGACCTTTTCAAGAAGTATCTTAACAATGTTAAGGGGAAGTGCTGCTTTGCCCTGACTCAGTTTACTGCCTTGGCTTTTGTGCGCCCAGAGCATACTGGGATTGGCTTTGAGGCCCTCCTGGAGGATGCTTACGTGAAGAAGCACTCCACTATCTTCAAAGGCTACCTGGATTACTTTGAGCGTCAATGGGTGGGCAAGAAGGTGACTGCCCAGAGAGGTAAGAGCGGGACCACTGCCCCTTGGAACTTTCAAGGCGCCTACCTCAAGGGGGAGATAAAGACCACCTCTAGCCTTGAGGTTTGGCATAAGCACCTGAAGGTGAAGTTTGGGACCAACCCCAAGTACAACAAATTCTTCTCTAAGCTACAAGAGGAGCAGGCCCAGACTGTCTCCAAGTTCCGCAACCTGGCCAACCAGGTGGTCCCCAAGAAGATAAAGTCCAAGGAGCAAAACTACCAGGAGGACGTGCAGAAGGTGGTCAAGAAAAAGTATAAGGTGACAGAGATTAAGAAGTACCTTGAAGATGTCACTACTGCTCTTGCTGGTGGCTTTAATTAGCCAAATAAACTTTGCTTTGCTTTGCCTATATATTTTTTACTTTTAAAATTTTAGTTTTTTAATTTTTTTGGATAGTACTAATCTTTTTAGGTATAAATGGTAAGTTTCAGATACAGTTTCAATGAGGTTTTAAGAAATATCTTATATTTTGTTAATTTATCTTTAAGCTATGAGATATTTTCAGTTATGCTTATATAAAGTATAATAAATTAAAATTAGAATTTTTTTATGTTTTGTAGTTATTATGATATATAAAATATCTTTATTTTTGGTTCATTGGAATTTTTAATTTTTATGGGAATAAAAAATAATTTTATAATAAAGAGTGTAATTTACATAGTAAATTGAAAAATAATTGCTTATATCTCCTTATTCTTATTATGTGTAGTATGTTTTTATTGCAGTTTTGAGCTCTCTGAGGTCATTTAGTATAATAATGTATTCTAAAAAAAATTTATATTAAAAATGTTCAGGGTAAAGTGTTTTGTTAATTAAAAAAGAGTCAAAATCCAGGAAACAACATTTAGTAAAACCAGGTCATCACTTTACTATAGTGTCAACATTAAAAGTGTCAACATGGGCGCTGTTACTGTCAAAGTCATATGGGTCAGGGGTCAGGTACAGGTCAGCTTCCTTGTTACCTGCCTCAAAGGCTTGAGTGTAAACAGGTGCCTACATGTTATGAGCCTTGCCTCCATTGAAGCTGGCTTGGCTGCTGCTGGCTTGGTTGCTGGGGTTGTCAAAGATATTTCTGTTAAAATCATTGTAAAAAACCTAGGATAAAATCACTAAAAGTAGAAATTTAAAATTTTATGACTTATTTTATTGTAACCTCAAGTCTGTATTTGGAAGGTTCTCAAAACCATTTCATACAAATCAGGATCCATAAAAATGAATAAAATGCCTCTGTTTCTAAATTAAAGAGCTGTTGATTGGCTGTTAAATTGATAGCTTTCTATTTCAGGCTGCTCATACTACACATTTTGTGTGACTTCATTTTGTTTCATGCTTGTTGAATCTTTCTTCTAGATTGCCCAAATTTTTTTCATTTGAGTCCTTCTGTCAGTGCCTCATATGAATCCTGATTGGATTATAATATACTCTGGAATAGCATCCATCCATTTCACTTGTTGCATCAGTTCATTTTGTTTGTGGTTTGAACTACACCGCTTGATGTTTGATATAATTTTGTATAATGAGCTAGTGAATTTTTTTGTTTAAAAGTTCATTTATTAATTGAATTTTTTTAAATTAATTGAATCCTGAATCTCACGCAACTTGTATTTTGTTCAAATCTCAAACCATTTTGATTAAATCTGAGGTATTTTCAGTTGTTGTCATAGCTTTTAAAACTACTGTATCTACACTTTTTAAGCCTAACTTATTTTATTAGCAAAACTGAAGCATCTACAATAAAAAATTAATTGCACACTTAAAAATATTTTTTTTCACAAATTAATATATTGAAATAGGTCTAGCACATATAGCAGACTGTTGAAATGTTCATTTTGTAAATTTATCTATGGCACTTATTCTGTCTTCAATATCATAAATAGATTGGTGGCTAACAGCAATCCCATAATTTAAGCCAGATTTACTATATAGTTTAATATAGAATTTATTATTGATTAATATGTTGAAAATCATAAATGTCATCTTTTTGCTTGTGATCAGCCACCGGGTGGATTTAAGCAGATTAGAGTGGCACAATTAAGCCTAAATTACTATACCACATCATATAAATAATGTTGTAAGTGACGTTGTTGACACTTTACCCTTTTTTAATACTGAATACAACTTTCTTAACAAAATCACATATACGCAATGGTAAAATATCACATTACCTTTCCCAAAATATTATTTTTAATTAATAAATACATACCTTTGATTATTTTTTAAATTATTTTTATATTTTTTTAAATTTTATTATGTGCACAAAAACACACAGAAAACAGTTAATATTTGCTGGTTCACTTATTTAATTAAGTGTACTATAAAAAACAGTAAATTTTTTTTAAAAAAATGTTGTCAGTTATAATGTTGTCTCTGATAATATCTACCTTTTTTCCAATCAACAGTGTAAATTCAGCGCTTTTTTACTAATTGTCATACATAATGTGGGCAAATGCCTAAAGTTGAAGTATGGAGATTGAAATCTCCAAATCAAGGGATTTTTTGATCTCCACACTTTTTTTCAATAAAAATTCCCCCAAAAAATTTACTATTTTTCTTAAATTTGATTTTTTTAAAATGTTTTTACTAGTAGCTAAAATCAAAAATCAAGTTCAAAGTGCCCAAATTGATGCAATTTAAAACACACCTTAAATTAATTTGGCTTTTAAAATATAATTTATTTATCCTTTTGAATAGGGGGGACAAAATCAAAAGTGCAAAAGTTGAAGTCCAGAAGTCTCTTCAATTTAATATTTGAGGCCCCAAAATTAAAAAATTAAAATATCACTTAATATTGATTCTATCACTATGTAAATAATCAGAAAAGCTTCAAAAACATATCATACTCAACCAAATAAGCTAAAACCTATCATACAGGTTCATAATCATCTGTAAATCATTTGATTCGAATTTCAGTGATTTTTATTATGTAAAAATTTTGAGTTCTGAATGAAAAAAATCTGATATGATCACTTAGTAAATTACTGGGTGTAGTAATAGAGGGCAAGTTCCTTAGGTCAAAGTTCATAAGGTCAAAAGTGTAAAAATCAAAAATGGGACCCCCAAAAAGTGCAAAAATTAAAACACTATGTAGGGTGCAAAAATTGAAAATATCAAAGAACAAAGTGCAAAAATTGATTTCCTGGAGGTTGACTTTGAAGCAGAAAAAATACAGTTAATAATATAAAAACTATATATTTAAAAAAATTTCTAGATTAAAAAACCCCAAGAAATTCATTTCTGCAATAAAAAGTATATGTTAGATAATAAAAAACCTTAACTAGCTGTTTTTAAAAAGAAAGTTTTTTAGTTTCAAAAGCAAAATTAGAATAGAATTTATATGTAACTGTATTCAATTAAATATAAGATATGAAACTACAGAAAAAAACTGCTTTATAAACTATAAGTTTAATAAAAAAGGTTAATCTAATTTCCAGCTTATGTAAAGCTATAATAATACTTCAGTATAAGCAAAATAAAGGATTTTTCCTGAAATATACAAGCATATAATTTTAGGTATTTTGGTTTATTAGTGATCTTATTTAAATAATAAAAGTTATAGAAGTCTATCATTAAAATAATATAAAGTACATTACTTTCTTATTAAAGCTATACTATATAATTTTATACTTAATAAAAGATATAGTCTTATATCTTACTTATAAGTCACCTTATTCCTTGGTATCAAGAATCTGCCACTTACAAATCATAAAATGAAGACTTGAATATTTTTATGTTAAAAAGACAGTACTTTCACCAAAAAATGATATAGATAGTTCAAATTTGTATATCAAAGAGAAATAATTTTCATATCTTATTTTACTCTAATACATATAGTAAAATATATAGTAGAAGATAATGTAGGGTAATAATGGAGAGAGAATAATAGAATATAATCAAGGGTAAGAATGGAAAGAGGATAGTAGAAGATAATTGAGGGTAAGAAAAGGAGAAGAGAAGAGAGTAGAAGAAGGAAGAGAAGAGAAAAGGAGAAGAGAAGAGAAAAAAGAAAGTTTTTCTACTTGGTATCAAATTTTATATAATCCAATCTCTTGATGATGCAGTGTTGCAACCAAGTTTCCTGACTTGCCTTCTAACATATCTTACAATACACAGGGGGTGCTCAATGAGTTGCCCCTTGACGTATCTAACGTTATGGATTAATCTGATGGCACTATCAAATGGCAGGTACTTCATCCTAATTAGGAGCGTTATCAATTCGACTTGCTGATCCCCGCACAAGTTATTCCTTGGCTTTTAACCTTACATGGAACTTCCCACTATGCCACCCCCTTATGGCCTTATGGATTTCCCCATATGGTATATTAATTGCAATATTCTACAATAAACAATACCTTATTCTTATTATTATGTCCTTTCTATTGGACTCTTGTCTTCCCTAATTTCAAATAATGAATCCTCATTGGTTCAGTTACAACAGGGGTAGCAGCAGTAGGTTGACAGCCTACCTAAAACAAAATCCCCCCTAAGAAAGGACAGAGTACGGACTATATGGCTACTCCCCAACAAGAAGCTTTCCTGCCAATCCCCAAGGGGGACATCCCCAACAGGTATGTCATCTATCAAGACCAGCTAGTACTCACAAGCATGTACAATTGGCTCTGCCTTGGGCAGTGTGACACCAGCGCCACCCTGCCCCAGCCAGACCTGTCCCAATGCATGCTCAACCTTCAGCAAGAATCATTTGAAGGGGGCGTCAAGGGGGCCAACATTGTCAGTTGGCTCCAATATACCAAAACCTGCCTCCATATCTGTCAGGTTCCTGAGCCCATGTGGGTTGCTTATGTGTCTGGCCGCCTCACAGGGCCCGCTGCCGTGTGGCTCACCAACTGGGCCAGTCAGGAACTTGACGTTACCTGGGCGGCATTCTGAGACGCTTCAGAGTCCTGCTACAGCAAAACCTTCTCCCCATTGTTGTGGGAACTCCTCTTCTAGCAATCAAACAAACTGGGTCTGTTCCTGAGTACCTTGCCGCCTGGCAACAAGCTCTTGCTGCTGCCCCAAAGCTGTGACTGACAGAAATGTAATGCTACTCACTCTCATCATCAATGGGTTGAAACCCCATATCTGCAAGTGAGTCCCCTTAGGTTGCTGCACCTCCATCAATGACTGCTAAAAGGCCATTGTGGAGGCTAACAACCAGGCCTTAATGGGCTTCTGCCATATCAGTGACGCTTCATCCCAACCTTGTACAACACTTGGCAATGGCCACAATCAAGTGGGCTAACGCCAGCCCTGTCAGCAGGATAATGGGACTAAACACCCCCACAAGGGGGAGCTCCAGCTAGCACAGATTGAGGATCAGGGAAAAGCCTGGGGGTTGTAGCAACAAGAGGCCCTGCAACCCCACCTGGCCCATCCTCTCAATCCTTGCTTGCAAAGAACCCCTGTGACTACAACATCCATGAAGTCAAAACCCTGGACGTCTTCCAAGTCCACAGTGACAACCCTGTCCTACAAGCAAGCCACTCCTCAAATAAAGTAACTCACTTATCCTATCCCTTCTGTTTCTGTGGGAACACCCACAAATCACTGGTAGATACTGGGGCCAACCACACCATGGTGGACCAGGCATTTGCCAACTCCCAACAACTGGACTAAATGCCTAGCAGGTTCAAGGCAGTACAAGTAGCTAACTCCTGTAGAGTTGCAATCACCCATGAGACAGTAACCTTCTCTGTTAGAATAGGGAACATCCAGGTTAAGCTCTCTGGGCCAATCATGGCAGGGCTCAGCCACAACGTAATTGCTGGCCTTGACTGGCTTTGGCACAACCGTTCCTACATTGACTGGGATACCTCTGTCATCACCCTCAATAGAAATAGGGTGGGGTTCTAGATCTACCCGGTAGAAATTAGCAAGCTACTCCATATACTGTGTTTTTCAGAATAACAGAGACAGGCTCATAAAATTTCAAGGGGGGAAACTAGACTTTAATCAATGCTCAGTCAAAGTTATCCACGCCAAACCATCTGCAGTCCCTCCCTTGACCTCTTCACCACCCCCAGCGCTTGCTGCACTCCTTGAGGAGTACAAGGACATGTTCAGTGAGACACTTGAACAACTACCTCCTCCCCAGGAGATCCAGCACACTGTGCAACTCCAAGGATTGTTACCTAAAGTACAACCATTATATTGCCTTACACCAAAGGAAGATGAGACCCTCTGCCAGCACCTTTTAGACACGCTTGATAAGGGCTTCATTTGCCCCTTGCTCTCTCCATATGGGGCAGCTGTCTTCTTCATAGCCAAGAAGGACAGATTCCTTTGCCTGGTCACAGACTACCGCGCCCTAAATGAGGTGACAGTTAAGAATAAGTACCCCCTGCCGCTGATTGACAACCTGTTTGATACACTTGTAGGTGTGAAGGTCTTTAGCAGGATCTATCTCACTTCAGGGTACAACCAGGTCCGCATTGCACCAGGGGATGAAGCAAAAATCTGCCTTCCACACGTGCTACAGGTTGTTTGAGTGTTGTGTCATGAACTTTGGAATGGCCAACACTCCTTCCACCTTTGCCATGTTGATGAACAAAGCATTTGAGGAACTGATTGTCAAATGTGTGATTGTGTACCTTGACAACATTATTGTCTTCAGTCAAGATCAAACCACACACCTCCAACACCTCTGTGCTGTCCTTGACACCCTTCAGAAAACCCAGCTAAAAGCTAAACCATCCAAATGCAAGTTCCTCAAGTTGGAGCTTTTATTCCTTGGGCACACTATCTCTGCCCAAGGGATAAATACCAATCCTTCCAAAATCAAGGCAATCACTAGTATGCTGCCCCCCACTGATGCAGGCCAGGTGCAGACATTCTTAGGCATGGATGCCTATGTGTGCAAGTTCATTCCCAATTGCGGGGAACTAATTGCACCTCTCACTGAGCTCCTCAACACCAAACAGCGCTTCTGTTGGACCCCCATCAGATATTGAGCCTTCAAGATGTTGAAGCAAAGGCTCACAACAGCACCAGTACTGCAGTTCCCCAATTAAAACTGTCAGTACAAACTTGAGACCAATGCCTCTGATAGGGCCATAGGGGGCGTGCTAAGGGTAGAAACTGACAATGGCGTCTCCCTCCCTGTGGCATATGAGTCCAGGAAACTTACCAACTTGGAACAATGCTACCCCATTCATGATAAAGAATTGGCAGCCATTGTACACTGTGTGGAGAAGTGGCGCTGTGACCTGGAAGGGGCTACCTTCCCACCCCGTGTTCTGATGGACCACAAGTCACTTCAGTACTTCAACACACAGTCCCACTTGGCATGCTGTCAAGCAGGATGGGTTGAGTGTCTATCCCCCTATCAGCTGCACATTGAGTACAAGCCTGGGAAGGAACTTGTCACAGCTGACACCCTTTTGCAACTCTAAGTAGCGTCCATCACTGGGGACAATAGTTTGGATCCAGATTGACCCATGCTCTACCTCCTCCCTGAGGCAACTTGCTATGAGGGCCTTAACCTGGTAACCATCTCCAAGTTGAAGGACAACAAAAGTCAGTTTACCACTAATGCTGGTAACGTCTGCTGTTGGGTAAAGACATGTGAGAAGACGCCTTACATTCCCACCACACAATGAGGTGACACAATATTGCACTACCACCAAATCCTGGGTCATATCAGAGGGTGTAACCTCTTTGAGATCATGAAACAGAAAGTTTGATGGCTGTGCATGTACCAAGACATATTGGACCTCCTCAAAACGTGTGTGCTGTGCAAGAAGAATACGTCCAAACCTGCACCCCCAAGTCTGTCCTGCCCATCAAGGCCATGGAACCCTTTGAGCAGTGGGCCCTAGACATTGTGGGGCCACTCTCCAAAGACAGACTGGGGAAAAAGTACATTATCACTGTCATTGACTACTTCACTTGCTGGCCAGTGGCCTGAGCGACAACTAACCACACCGCCACCACCATCACCCACTTTATTGGCAAGGAAATTGTGGCCTTCTTTGAGCAACCCAAACATCTCATCACAGATGGTGGCCCCAAACTTTTTGGACATTTCATGAAGGCATACTGCGTCAAGAACACACTCCAAAATATAGTTACACCCCCTACCATCCTCAAGCCAATGGACGCGTAAAATGGTTAAATGGCTCACTGGTCCAGCTGATTGCCAAGCTCTCACAAGAGCACCCCAACACTGCATGGACTGAACACCTGCCCACTGATCTACTTATCCTGAAAGCAAGAATCAACAGGGGCACAGGGTTCAGCCCCAGCATCCTGGCCTTTGAGACACCTGACAGTCTGACAGGAGTTGAACAGGGAAAGCTACAATTCAGAGTTCCCAGAAAGCTTCCCCTAGTAACAACCCCATCCCTAGACCAATGGTGTGCCAAAGCCTGGGAAATTAAACACAAGCAAATTGAAGGAGGGACAAAGCACCTTAAAGCCAGGTACGCCGTAGGTGACCCCGTCTAAACCCTCAACCCCAATTCTGCCAAGTTGGAGCCCAATCACCTAGGGACCTTCAAGATAGCCGCTGTCTATGACAATCATACCTATCAACTTGAAGATGTCCAAGGGAATACCAAGAAGCTGCAACATGATTGCTTGCGCCCCTGCTGCGCCATCCTCACACAAAGGTTGTTTGTGCGGACCTTCCCAGATCCTCTGCAGACTCCGGTCTTGATGTCTGACAACAAGCAGGGGGCAAGGGGGGGTGTTGCAACCAAGTTTCCAGACTTGCCTGCTAATGTATCTTACAATACACAGGGGGCGCTTGATGAGTCGCCCCTTGACATATATAACGTTATGGATTAATCTGATGGCACTATTGAATGGCAGGTACTTCATCCTAATTAGGAGCGTTACCAATTTGACTTGCTGATCCCTGCACAAGTTATTTCTTGGCTTCAAACCTTACATGGATCTTCTCACTATACCACCCCCTTGTGACCTTCCCCATATGGTATATTAATCACAATATTCTACAATAAAAAATACCTTATTCTTATTATTCTGTCCTTTTCTATTGGAATGTTGTCTTCCCCAATTCCAAATACTGAATCCTCATTGGTTCAGTTGAAATAGCAGAATTTTTTTAAAAGTTTGTTTGGCCCCTTGGCTGCGCCGGGGGCCAAACAAACTTTTAAAAAATTTCAAGGCAGAATGAGAGGTGGCAAGGAGAAACCTTCAAAAAACCAAGAGCTTATTGCACTTTGATTTAGGCAGTTTGATTTCTGCACTTTGTTTTGTGCACTTTGATTTGGGCACTTCAATTTTGTCCCCTGAAATAACATAGGGAAACATATTACAATATTATATTAATTTAATATTTTTTAAAATTGCCTCCAAAACACATCAATTTATTAATATTGCAATAAAATAGAAACCTACCAAAAAAACTTCATTTATTTTTTCATATATTTAAATATCAGGTCTTAAAGAATCTACATGAGGTATTTCAAAAGTTTTTAATAATTATTTAAAATTTATATAAGCTTATAAAAAGTGTGACTAAATCTAAAAAGTTGATTTTTGATTTCCTCACTTTTGATTTGAGGAACTTAATAAAACATAATGAATAAAATATTAATTTTTTGCAAAAACTTAACATTAAGTGGACCTAGTTTTTTGGCAACTTTTTGGATTTTGATTTGACTACTTTTTGATTTCTGCACCCATTAAGAAACTATATGTAAATTTTTAAATAAATTTTTATGAGACAAAATTCTATTTTTTAAAAAGAAAGAGCTTATATTAGTATTTTATATTAAGATTTGAACAAAACAAATTAAAAAATTTGCTGAAAGTCAAAAAAGCTTTTTTTAGCTCTTTATTTCTTTTTTTACATTAAAGAATTTTCTTTAAATTTTAAAAAATTTTAATTTTGATGTATCAAATATTAAATTGAAGATTTTTTTGCACTTTGATTTTTGCACTTTTGATTTTGTCCCCTCTATTCAAAGGGGTAAATAAATTCTATTTAAAAGCCAAATTAAGTTAAGGTGTGTTTTAAATTGCATCAATTTGGGCACTTCAAACTTGGTTTTTTGATTTTAGCTACTAGTAAATTTTTTTAAAAAAAGTCAAATTTAAGAAAAATATTAAGTTTTTTGGGGAAATTTTTTATTGAAAAAAAGTGCGGCAATCAAAAAATCCATTGATTTGGATATTTCAATCTCCACACTTTGACTTTAGGCACTTGCCCATAATAGAGTGCGCAAATTGAAAATGCTTCAAATTGAAATTCATAATACACTGATTTAGTGCTCCCCAATAGATTTTAAATTATGATTAGAATTTAATACTTTATTAACTAAGCTCCAATAGGTGTTTATTGCAAAAGTGCAGAAATCAAAAGTGCATTTAAACCAAACAAACAATCTAATTTGAAACCCATAATAATTTAACCAGTGTAAGTTTACAGCTTAAAATTAGCATTTTAAAGGTTAAAGACTTGCTTTAAAACATAGTAGAGTTTCAAGCCTTTTAGGTTAGTTTATAATAAATTTTTAAAAAGTTTAGTAAAAACTGCTGATTTTGGCAGTTTTGAAAAAATATTAAATTAATTTAATATGGTACTATGTTTCCTTATGTTCTTTAGGGAATTTCAAAATCAAAGTGCCAAAATCAAAACTCCATAATTGTCTGATCAAAACCCCTTTTTTGCTCCTTTCAAAAGCATTATAGATTTAACTTTTCAATTAAAATATTTATTAAAACTAACAAAATATAGTAAACAGCACTCTGGCTTTCAAATTCTGCTTAAAAAATAATATTTTTATTAATAATTTATATTCTTTTTTATTAACCAAAAATACTAACTTTGAGTTATCTAGATGCCCCCTAAGTCAACTCCCATCAACCCAAAGAAGGCCACACCTTTCAGATCCAAGAAGCCTGACCCCAAGACCAGCAAGAAGATCATCAAGAAGGCCACCAAAAAGACCCCTGAGCCCTCCCCCTCTCCAGAAGAGGAGCCTTCTGAAGATGAACCTACCCCCAGCCCCTCCAAGAGCCCAACTGGTCACAAGTTTGTCCACAGTCAGGAAGATAAAGAGGAGACACCCCTTCACATCTCAGAAGAAGAACATAAAGACCTGTACAGCTCTGGAGATGCTGCATCAAATGAGGATGGCCTTGAGACCTGGGATATCCTTTAAGTTCATAATATATGCAACTATTAGAGAAGTTCTAACTGCCAGATTTCCTACCCATCTCCTTCCCAATAATGTCTTCCAAGGGCAATGCTGGGTTCTACCATGATGGTTTTATGTTTAAGTGTAGTGATGAGCAGAAGCACTTGGTGCTTCATCATTGCAAGTGTGAGGGACCTACCTGCCCCACCTGCCTGACTACAACTGGGTTCACCCAGTTTAAGAAGCTGAATAATCAGCACACCTGTCTAGACCCAACAAGGGTATAACAGCGCCTAATAAAGTGGTACATGCGCCAGAGGAAGCCTTTTAACAGGGGCCTTACCTCCCAGGAGATAGTCACTAGGGTTATTCACAACTTGACCAGTTTCTAAAAGATAGCTGTTGGTACTTTTGGATCCCTTCAAAATTATGTGAGTGATAATTGCCAGAAGTCTGATAATGTGGGCAGAAGTGCCACTTCCCTCCTGGAACTGTATATACCCAATGTGCTCAGAATCACCTCTAAGGATGAACAGTTTCTCCTTAATGACAATGGGCCAGATGATCTTAAAAGAATCATCTGCTATGCCACCCAGGAAAACCTTAAAAGACTGATGGCTGCCAATATCTGGTTGGCTGATGGGACCTTCTTGCCATGCTGTCAAAACAGCAGGCTTGACCTGCCAGCAAGGTTCCAAGTAAGCAGGTTTGTGACCCACAATCCAATTACCCAGTCACTTGAAGCCAGACTAGGAAGTCAACTCAAATTACCAAATCCAATAACATGAACAGATGATGATCCCTTATGTTGGATACCTTGTTTTGGCACTTGACTCATTACCAGGGTCAGGCCACCCCCTTCACCATCCCACTGTATGTTCAACACTATCATGTTCCTGTTATCCACAATCCACAATGACTATATAATACCTATCTCCCAATAAAGATTATTATCTAGTCTCCAAATCTTTTCCCTCTTGTAACTCTGCTAAAACAGCACAGTTACAACAATGCCCTAATATCTTCTCCAGCTTTGGTGCATCCATGAGAATTAAAGTGATAAGATTCTACCAATGATTTACTTTCTAATGTCAGGAGAAAATGGGGATGACTATACTCATGCCTTGGAGATTCTAAAGAAGAAGTTGGATTTCCTTCCCCTATTGATGCCCCCACTTCTATCCCCAAGAGGAAGAAGTCTAAAACCCCAAGCCAATCTGTTGATGAGGAAACATCAGAGCCTTACCATACCAACCTCCTTGTTGACTTTGAGCCTGCTCAAGACAACACCTCCAAAAAGGTATTTAAGAGCAAGCCTCATGGTTGCTTCTTTCACTTCTGACAATGCCTCATAAGAAAGCTGCTGAGTTTCACTGAGCTCAACAGACTGGTCACTAGATCAACCTCCTGGGATCTTAAGGTGGCCTTCAACTCCTTTTCATCCATTGCCTTGGTGAGAAAAGAGGACTCCATCAATATCTATTAGGCCTTTAAGAATGCCAAGTATATGGAGGACAATACAGCTATCTTTGCTTCATTTGTTGATTACTTTGAACGCCAATGGATTGGAAAACTTGAGACCAGACGCCATGGAAGAAAGGAAAACAAGATTGAGTGGAACCAGTTCAAGTTTTTTATGAATAAGACCATGAAAACTAATTACTCCCTGGAAAGCTGGCACAACAAGTTTGCCAACTGTGTTGGGGTGAAGAAACCCAGTTTTAATGTCCTAATCAACAAGCTCAAAGTTGAACAGGAAACCAATGAAACTTTTTATTGGGAGTTTTTAGATGGACACCAAGGTTTTCCCAGAGCAGCAGGAATCTCAACAGCTTTGAGATAGTCACAAAAAACTCCCTCCTTCCTTACAACTCTTTCAACTGGCCCATCCATCTTGAGAATATTGCAAAAGTTCCTAATATTCCAAATTAAATCTTGCATAGCTTTTACTTTCTTTTAGTTTTATGTTGTGATAATAAAGATTTTACCATACAAATACATTTTAAAGCATTTTTTGTGTAGTTTTATATTTTATATTTTTTTGGATACATTTGTATATAAATTCTAGTCTAATTTTGCTTTTGAAACTAAATCAAACTCTCTTTTAAAAACAGCTAATTTAATAATTTTTTATTATCTAGCACATACTTTTCATTGCAGAAATAAATTTCATGAGGTCTCTTTAGTCTAGTTAAGATTTTAAAATTTATGTTTTTTTATAAAAAACTTTGTTTTCTTCTAATTCAAAGTTAACTTCTGGGAAATCAATTTTTGCACTTTAATCTTTGATATTTTTGTTTTTGCACCCTACATAGTGTTTTGATTTCTGCACTTTTTGGGGGTCCCATTTTCTATTTCTGCGCTTTTGACCTTAGGAACTTTGACCTTAGGCACTTGCCCCATAATGTCAAAAAATTTCACTTTGAATATGTGAAACTTTATGTTTTATATAATAAAAACATCTGAAATTTTAACATGTATTTTTTTCTCTTTCATATTTTTTGGTTATCAAAATAAAATAATTCTCTTAAATTAATACTTTTGCATGTTTCTCTTAACTTTTAGCTTATTGTTTAAAAATTTAATCATATTAAAACTTCTACACCAGTTTTATACTTTTAAATTTCAATAAAAGCCATATAAGTTTTTTATATTTTTTAAATTTTTCTTGTTTTGTTTTTAAATTCATTGGCTTATTTTTAGCCTCTTTTACTTATTAAATAAAGGACAAAAATAATTCCAAACAGCCCAAAGGTTCCAAGCGTCCCACCAAGGCTCCCAATACCCCTAAGCAGATGCCTTTATCCTCAAATAAAGCTGCCCCTAAGCTCTCTCCAAAGCCTTCACCAAAGCCCTCCACTAAGCCCTCCCATGAGCAGAGCCCAGCTCACTCCACTGGGGGGGGAATCTGATGGTTCCCTTACAGACCACAGTTTCTATAACTTGACTTCATATGAGAAGCCTACCAAGAAGAACTGCCAGGACCAAAAGTCCTCACCCAAGGATAAGCCCCCCACACATGAGGAGCATCACAGCAAGCTCATATTCTCACCAATCACCAAGCTCTCCCTGTTCCAGTTCATCTGGGGATGACTCTAAGTTGCGTCCTGACTACTTTCCTGGCTTTCACCATGCTCCTACTGGCCCTTGAGACCCTCTTGTGGCCCACAATATTTGAAATGTTTATGGGAAGTTTTAGGTTTCTTCCTCCTTGCCCAAGTACTTCCCCATAATGACATGAAGGGTGGGCCAGGAATGGTGGCTAACAGTTACATTTACTCCTGCAACAACATCAACTGGGGCTTCAAGAGCTGTCACTATACCTTTGAGGACTGCTCCTATCTAGTTTGGCTCAACACTGAGCACTGGGACGTGGTCCAAACTATCAAGGGCAAGCACATCTGTGTGATGCCCAATACCAACATCTCTTGTCTCCTGAAGTGGTATCTGATGAAGATTATGCCCACCTCAAAGTACCTGTCCCCTACCCAGATGGCTGTGCTTGCCTGTAAGCACCTCTCCCCCACTAATCTGAAGAGAGTGCCAACCCACAGCCAGTTAGTCAAGTTTATGAGCAATAGGTGTAAGCCTCAAACCCCCTGGCCAAGAGCACCACCACCATCAAAGACCTGGTCCGCACTGATGCCCTCAAAAAACCAAGGATGAATAATTGTCCTGCTCTATGACAATGGGAAAGAGGTGGAGGATAGGATCATTAACCTATGTCACAACCCAAAGCCCGGAGCAACTAAATACTTCCAACACCTGGATGGGCAGCAGCACTTTTGCAACCTGCTCAATCCTATTCAAGGAGCTTTGGGTCCTGCATGGAAAGTTTGACACCCAGGATATCCCCATTGTCTTCTTCTTGATGATAAGACAAAAGTTTACACCAGAGCATTCAAGAATGTCCAGGATGCTTTAAGCTCCCTTCCTGCCAACAAGCTACCCCTCCCATTCACACCACCATAGCAAACCTTTCCTCTGCTGAGAAGGATAAGTCCACTCTAGCCGCAGAGCAGCTTGCTCATGCGCACTCACTTGAGCCAAAGATGATCATTATAGACTTTGAGCTTGCTCATTTCAGAGCCTTTAAAGCTGGCTTCAATGAAAAATTACAGGGATTCTTCTTCCATCTTAGGCAGGCCCTTGTCAAACACCTCAAGAGCAAGAAGGAGCTCTTTGACAAGTATTTTAATGATGGTAAAAGGAAATACCACTTTGCCATCAACCAGTTTGCTGTCTTGGATTTTGTACAGCCTGAGAATACTTGGTTTGGCTTTGAGGCCATGCTGGAGGATGCTTTTTGTTAAGAAGCACTCCACCATTTTCAAGGGTTACCTTGATTACTTCAAGCAGCAATGGGTATACAAGAAGGTGACTCCCAGGAGAGGGAAGAGCGGGACAGATGCCCCTTGGAACTACCAAAGAGCTTCTCTTAACAGGGAGATGAAGGTAACCTCCAGAATGAAGGTGTGGTACAAGCACCTGAAGATAAAGTTTAGGGCAAACTCTAAGTTCAATAATTTCTTTGCCAAGCTTCAGGAGGAGCAGGCCAGAAACGTCTTCAAGTTCTGCAACTTGCCTAACTAGATGGCTCACAAAAAGAGGAGTCTAAGGACCAGGACTACCAGGAGGATGTCCAGAAGGTACTCAAGAAAATTATAAGGTGGCAGAGATCATGAAGTACCTAGAAGATGTTGCAACTGCTCTAGCTAGTGGCTTTAATTAGCCAAATAAACTTTGCTTTGCTTTACTTTACTTTTATATATTTTTATTCTAAAAAAATTATATTTCTTTAGTTTTTTGGATATTACTAATTTTTTTAGGTATAAATGGTAAATTTCAGGTAAAGTTTCAATGTGGTTTTATAAGAAATATCTTATATTTTGTTAATTTATCTTTAAAGTATGATATATTTTCAGTTGTGAAATATAAAAAGTATAATAAATTAAATTTTGAATTTTCTTATATTATGGATTTTTACAGTATTTTAAATATCTTTATTTTGGTTTTTTGGAATTTTAAGTTTTTATGGTAATAAAAAATATTTTTATAGCAAAGAGTGTAATTTACATAGTAAATTGAAAAATACTTGCTTATATCTCCTTATTCTTATTACTTATAGTGATTTTTTATTGCATTTTGAGCTCTCTGGGGTTATTTTAGTATATTAAAGTATTTAAAAATATTTTTTGTATTAAAAATGTTCAGGGTAAAGTGTGCTGTCAATTAAAAAAGTGTTGACATCCAGAAGACAACATTATTCAAAACCAAGTTATCACTTTACTATAGTGTTTACATGGCCACTGTTGACATGAGCGCTGTTGCCAGCTAAAGGGGTTGTTCATCAAATTGACACTAACATGCTCCCCCTTTCTGATATAAACCCTACTGTCATGGTTGAATCAAAGACACTTAAGTATCTAAAGAACTGAAATATCTCTTAGATGCTGGACTGTTAGCTTAAATCCAGAGTCCATAGACTTCCCCTTTATAAATCCTTAAGAAAAAGAATGGAGTTCAGCATATTGTGATGGACTACTGCCACTTGAACTCTCTGACAAAGAGGGATGCTTACCCCTTACCCAGAATTGACTATGCCCTTTGCTAATTGTGTGGGTCTAAATTCTTTTCAGCCATGAACTTAGCTTCTGGGTATTGGCAGGTAGACCTTTCTATAGATGATAGGGAAAAGACAGCCTTGATTACCTCTTAAGGACTGTTTGAACCCACTTGTATGCTTCAAGGGTTGTGCAATACCCTGACAACCTTTCAACATAGCATTAATTCCATCTTAAGAGGCTTGAAGCTGTCTTTTGTGCTATTTTGTCTAGACAACATCAAAGTTTTCATTTCTACCTTCACCAAACACTTGGGTCATCTAAAAGCTGTGTTCAACAAGATATGTGAGGCTGGCCTCAAACTGAAGCCTTCCAAGTGCTCATTTTTCAAGGAGCAACTAGAGTTCCTAATAAATTAGGTCACCCAGACTAGAATCTGTCATATGTCCAATAAGGTCAAATCCATCAATAACATGCTCCCTCCTACCAACCTGAGGAAAGTTCAAGTGTTCCTTGGAATGATGGGTTACTATTACCAGTTCATCCATGATTTTAATAATCTCAGTGAACCCCTGGTACAACTACTTTTCAGGGTCCCCTTTGATTGGACAGAAAGTCATCAGCAATTCTTTGATTCCCAAAAGCAAAAGCACAAAGAGGCCCAATCTTAGTGTATCCAGATTATGACAAAGAATTCATCCTATACACTGATGCTAGTGAGATTGCTGTGAGAGCAATCTTAGCTCAATTGGATGACAAAAGTACAGATAAACTTTTTGATTACTCTTCTTGTGTGCTCAATAAGCATGAGAAAAGCTATAGTGTCACAGAGAAAGAATGTTTTGCTGTTCTGCATTCAGTAAAACAGGTTTGTCACTATATCTATGGCATACATTTCCCTGTGGTTACCAGCCATTTGTCTCTTTACTAGTTACAGCAACTAAAAGAACCAGAAGGGAGACTGGCTCAATGGGCTTTATGTTTACAAGGCTATGATTTCACATTAGTTCACCGCCCTGGAGCTCAGCATCAAAATGCTGACAGGTTGTCTAAAATGCACATCTTGAATATCTATCTTTCCAAGGTCAACTGACTATATGAGCTTATTAGATACCCTCTTCTTGGAAGGTCAAAACTAAAGAAGCACGTCTTGCATCACAAAAGCTTCAATGAATACCCAAGTTTGAGATAATCAACTGTTCAAGAAGGCCAGTGATGTATACTTGCCTTATGTGCACCCTAGTTTTAGGGTCTCCACAGTCCACCAGGCCCGTTTAGATACTGGCCATGGGGAATTGTAAAAATCTATTATTGGCTGATCAAGAACTACTGTTGATAGAACATTCAGGTGAGGATCCCAGAAATCTTAGTGTCTTGCCATGGGTACCAAATCCAGCCTGCTTGCCCTGCTCAGAAAGAGTTCAAACTGGTTCTATTCAAACACGCCTTACATATATTGAGTGTGACACTATGGGACCTTTGCCTTGCTCTTGTTCTTGTTGTTGATTTATACTGATTGCCATTGAATACTTCAGAAAGTGGGTCAAAGTACAAGTCACTAAAGTCATTACAGCTAAGAAAACAGCTTAATTTCTGCTGCAATATGTTTTATTGACATGAGTGCTCTGAGGTCTTGCTTTCAGATAACAGTACTAACTTTAATGCACAACTCATCACTTCTATTGTTAAAACAATGGGCACCCATCAATTGTTCTCTGCTCCATATAAACCTGTCACAAATGTGACTTTTGAGAGGGCTAATTCCACCCTGGTGTCCACAAAGCGGAAGATGATACATTCTCATTCTTCCAATTGGGATCAGTACATCCCTGCTGCTCTGTTTTCATAGCAACTGAGTAAGCATTGTACTACTGGTTCTCTCTGTTCACCATGCTTTATGTCAGAGAGGACACTACCCCTTCAATATTTGGCCACTTGTATTGAATCAAGACAAGGCTGTCAACCCTGAAAATACTGTGAGAAATCTATTTAACCAAGTCATTGATATCCAAGCCAAAACAATTCCACTGCCTATAAGAAAAAGACTCTTAGGCTGCCCCCTCCAACGCTTTCCGCTCTCCTGTCCCTGAGTTCCAAGTATGAGATCGAGTCTTATACTATCAGAATTGTGTGGGTGGACGCTCTCACAAATTAGACCCCCTATGGGTGGGGCTGCTCATGGACATATTGAGGTGTGGGTCCAAATATACTGTTAAAACAAACTCCTCTGGTTGTCTCTATGATCAATTTCATGCCAATTTTCTTTTTTCCTACCTCCCCCCTGTGTTCAATCTTAAGGGGGATCTGTTGTAAAACTGACTTTGAATGAGTTAACAATTGGACACACAGATGGTTTGGAATTCAATAATAGTTTAGAAGTTGAGGGTTTTGCTTTTGATCTGAGGTCTTCAGTTTACCCAAGAATAGATTTAGAGCAATTAGTGAGTCAGCTGCACCTCTACTTTTGGTATGCCACATTGGTGTCTACACTTATGATACATCAATCAATCCCCTTAATATTTAAAGGAAAGTGCAAAAGCAGAATATAGATAAATTTAGATATATTCATAAAGGAAAATTCCCTTAAGCTTTAAGTACCCTCTTCCTACTGTTTAGAAAAGAATTATATTTACATTATCCCAACTCTAAGCTAAAAGGTAATATTCTTTACTGTAAATTCAGAACTTAAACAAAAAAATGTGTGATTGTCAAATCCTTGGTCCAAATTTCAAATCAAATTTGCGGGATGGCCTTTTTTAAATTGAATTTAACTTTTTGGAATTTTATTTGACTATTTAAAAATGCAGGAACTCATAGACACTTTTAAAATTTCAGTTTGCTCTGCATACTTCAAATGGATGCACAGAATTAACTGGAATCAGATTTGAAGTGTTCAAATCCATCAACCATTTTCATTAAGTTTACTATGTTTTTGAAATTGCAGGATTGTTAAATCCAAGAACCAAATTTCAATTCATAAATGAATGCCACTAGTAAAATCAAATAATAATTGCAGGAACTGAAATCCAAATTGAATGTACAGTAAAAAAATAGGGCAAAATAATCCAAATAAAGAAGCTCCACTCTGGATAAAATCAAATGAATAATCCAATCTTTATAGCCATGTTTAGACATGAAATTAAGTGAAATGTAAAATTGTCTAAACTAAAAATGATACAATATTCTGCACTCTAAATCACTAATATAGCAACCACAAAACCATATAATGATATATGAGCCACCCTCCTTCTTCCTTAAAATTCTTTAAAAAAATTGGCTCCTGGCGTAGCCAAGGGGCCAAAAAACTTTATTTTAAGGAAGGAGATGTGAGAAACACAAACCATTAGTTTACTACACTGTGTTTATGTATTGCTATTAAGGATGCTTAAATACAGTTAATTTTAGAAAACACTAATAAAGAAATAGAATTATATTGAAATCTATCTTATCATGTTTTTTCCCTTGATGTGTAGATAGTTCATTTGCTGTTGATAATATGCTTGCGTTTAATTGGATTGTTTCACCTCCAATTGCCTTGGCAATAGGAAATCAAGTTGCCTCCCCAAGATCAGCTGTGGTTGCAGAGGCAACTTGATTTCCTATTGACAAGGCAACTGGAGGTGAAACTATCCAATTAAATACAAGCACATTATCAACAACAAATGAAAAATCACCACTACAAGGAAAAGGCAACTTGATAAACATAGATTTTAACATATAATTCTATTTTAATATTAAGTAAGCTAAGTTAGTGAATAGTAGGATCAAAATTTTAGCCGTCCTAAAATGGAATAGGGTGATTGTTGAGAATGCCTATGATTCCTAAAAGAATTATCACAAATTCACTCTATGTTTCTTTGACTTCCTGTTTGAGACGCCCATAAATTAAATTCATTTGAAGTTAGTTCTTGGATTTGACAATCCCAAAATTTCATATTCATTAATTTTTCCATGTTGTCTATGATTTTTTAGACTTAATGAAATACCAAATAATAAATTAGAATCCTGTATTTCTTATTCATGTATCCTACATTTTCTCAATGTGTTTTGTCTTTAGTTAGTTGAGTTATCTTCTCAAAGGATTCAAAATTTGCCAATTTAAATAAATCAAAAAAGTCAAATTAAATGGTTGATTTTATTAATTATTTTATTTTTCACTCAACTGAGTTGCCCACAAATGTGATTTGAAATTTGGACCAAGGATTTCACCATCCTGCATTTTTATACTTAGTTCTTATTTAAAGTACCTTGTTGCAACGCACAGGTTGCTAACTTCTGCTTAGCTTGAACTGCAAGTCTTTTGTTATAAAGACTTCCCACCAAGTTTTCTCCTATTTCAATATAGAAGAGCGCAACTTGACATTCTTTATTATTTTTTATTTTTATTTCTTTAATTTCTTTAATTCTATTAATTCTTTTATTTCTTCATTTCTTTTATCTCTTTAAATCTTTTCCTGCTTATCTTTTTAAATATTTTCTCTGTGTACTTATTCTCTGTTTTCAACTTTTTCTGATAGCATTTACCTATTCCTTCTGCTACTTCTTGCTGCTGCTCTCCAAAACTGTCTTTTTCATGTTCTGATAATCTTCATCACTCAATACCTTAGACTCAGGCAATAACTCTCCACAAGTGAATCAACCTATACTGAACCCCCATTGGTGACCTACACCTTTAGCTGTCAGCAACAGACACTCCTCATATATTGCCACTGTTTTTACTCACTCAAGTGGTTGGTTTGAGCTTTCAAGTGCAAAGTAATCAGCTTTACATCCCAGAAACCTCTAAATCACCAATTTTTGCAGCTTTTTACCTAGGAAGCCACCTGGTTAATGTTCTGGGCATAAATAGGCTTGTCTAGCAACTTCAAGACCACCTAAAAGCTACCAGGAAGCCATAGAACAAGATGCTTTATTCCCAGCCTAGGTAAAGTTATCTATCTGCACATCCACAGCAGTTAGTCCCAAGATCTCAGAACTCTTCCATTACATCCTTTTCCAGATAGCCAGGACCTTCTTATCATTCCTTGCATGAACCAAAGGTCACCTTTCTCCTCTTTCCTGGCTTGTGTCTCTTATCTCTCTTGGCCACAACCTATATAAATCAACAATGTTGCAACCAAGTTTCCAGACTTGCCTGCTAATTTATCTTACAATACACAGGGGGCGCTCAATGAGCCGCCTCTTGACGTATCTAATGTTATGGATTAATCTGATGGCAATATTAAATGGCGGGTACTTCATCCTAATTATGAGCGCTACCAATTCAACTTGCTGATCCCCACACAACTTATTCCTCAGCCTCACACCTTACATAGAACTTCCCACCATACCACCCCCATGTGGCCTTGTGGCTTTCCCCATATGGTATATTCATCACAATATTCTACAATAAATGATACCTTATTCTTATTATTATGTCCTTTCTATTGGACTGTTGTCTTCCCTAATTCCAAGTACTGAATCTTCATTGGTTCAGTTGCAACAACAAACTAACCAACATTTACCTGCTTCTAGACATTTAATCTTTTTTGTGGCCAAATCAGCCCTTGTCTGTAAAATATGCTTCCATGTTGATTATCACAGTGTCAGTTCTGGCTGGGCTATGGCTTGGGAGAACGAGGGTACCTCCTGGGTATTGATTTAATCAGGATCCTGGGCCTTTATTGACTGGTTCTGGGTCTGCTTAGCCTTAGCATGAGTCTTCTTCTGGCAGTTGATGATTGGAGCCACTATTTAGTACTCAGCCAATGATCCCAGGGGAGAGATTTAAGGGCATTGGTCTGGGTACCTGAAGCCT
Source organism: Entomophthora muscae (assembly GCA_014839935.2). NCBI lineage: Eukaryota > Fungi > Entomophthoromycota > Entomophthoromycetes > Entomophthorales > Entomophthoraceae > Entomophthora > Entomophthora muscae. The sequence goes on from QTSX02003676.1 coordinate 151,617, forward strand.
CAGGACTAGTGGACTCCTGCTGGGTGACTTTCTCAGCAATGCAGACTCCTTATATGGTAGAGAGGAACAGAGCTTCTCTGTGGCCCATGGCAGAGCAGAGGGAAAAGATGGGGGGTGTTTGTTCAAGGAACACCTTAGACTCACTGCTCATGGTGTCGTCCTCCTTGAGTATGGTAGCTCTTCTTGGGATGGCAGCAGTGGTAGCGGCGACCTTTGGGTTTATCATGGCCATTGCCTTGTCTATAGAGAGGTGACTCATGTAAGGGTGCTTGAGCAGTTCAAACTGCACTATCTCTCCATACTGTGCCAGTGCCTCTTTAAGCTGAGCTTCAACTTCCACTCTACTCATATCCAGAGGCAGTGTCTCAAATGAGAAAAAAAGAGGGTGGTATCCTTATTGAGTCTAGTCCTGGTGATTGGGAGGATCATCTTAGTGACCTTCTTGTAGAGGATCCAGGACTACCTCTCAGATTCACCATACTTGTTTTTGTTGATACTCTTACTACTGGACCCCACTTGTAACAAAGCTTTGGTGAGCTTTGTCTCTAGAGAGGTAATTTTCTGGTTTAGAACCTTATTTTCCTCCTACCATCTTGTCATTATTTTCACACACTTTTCTTCACAGAGTTTGAGTCATTCAATTTCTCTATTTGCAGCATTCTTATTCTGTTGGAAAATTTTGTTGAACCCCAAAAACAAGTTCCACAAATCCCAAGCATAGACTCAATTTCCTTGATCAGGTGTTCCTTCCTTGGCAAAATACTCTAAATAAAGTTTTTCAAAAGCCTACTAGGCTTAAACTAATAAATCCTTTGAAAACGTCTTGGCTACCTCAATGTCCTCCCAGGCATTCTCCAGGGATTGTTCAGGAACCTCTTTACAGGCAGCAGCAGTTTCTACTCTTGAAACTCCAAACTTTGCTTTTCAAATAACAATTGTGAAGACATAAATTAAAAACTAAGGGAAGGGGAAAGCGTTGGAATTTAAACTTTAATATATTTATTTAATGCTTATCTGAATTCAATTATATATCATAAGGGGAATATTTGGCTGCAGCCCCCTCTAGTTCAGGAATTACCCCTGGATTCCTATCATGTGGTTTATGAAATCACAGCAGCATCTAATCAAGATCATTACCCAAAAGATCCTCACAATCTCACTCTATGAGAATGTACCTAATACATTCCATAATTACCTGATTCCCTTTGTTGAAATGTATTGTTTTGGCTTGGAGCATTCCAAGCTTCTGGTACCAAAACCCAGTGAAACCTACATATTCCCAATTCAAGCTGTTGCTGTTCAAGCTGGGAATCAGCTGATTAATCCTGAATACCAAGGCACCAATGTCTATCAATAATTTGCCTTTTTGTTATTGATTCCTTATCAATTAAGTTAATTAACCTTTGCAGTTAACTAATTTGTCACAAAGACGTCAATCATTCCTTGACACAGTCAAGTCCATTTTAGCCCTATGATTAAATCCTCATTAATCATATCCAAGGGTGAATTTTAATCAACCTTTGGTGCTAATTAAATTGTTTGCAAGACACCTAGTATCTAAAAAGGTTTGGCCAATCTTGTCTTCATCTTGTGAGTTAGTACGGCCTAACTAGCAAGTCAATATTTTATTATTTATTTCACATAGGTATCAAGTTTCTGGGAATATTTATCCAAAGAATCCCCTAAACTCATCTATATAAAAAATATAAAAAAACACAACAATCTTAAATATATTGGTATATTTATTTGGCTGAATGCTTCAGGTGACTGTTTTAAGGTCACACTCCCCCTTGTGGTTGGTGACCTCTGTGGTGAAGATCTCCTCCTGGCCTGGTCAGGGTCCTCCTTTGAGAGGAAGCCCAGGTCCAAGAAGTCCTTGAGTGGACCCTGTTTGGGGGAGAATTCCTTTGGATAGGTGTTAGCATTTGCCTTAGCCTTCCCCTGGAAGGTGGTTAGATCCCCTTTGAAGTTGACTCTAACTCCATGGGATACTGGAGACTTTAGAAAGGCCCATTTGATGTCCTCAATCAGTGTTCCAAAGTCACAAACTTCATCCAACCTCCAGTTGGGACTTGATGGTCCCTTCTTTATGAATTAGGGTAAAGTCAATCAGCTGGTCTTTTACAGACTGCTTCTGTTCCTGGATTACCTTGGCCCAGGAGCATCCTGGCTGCTGTTGTTGCATAATTTTCTATCTTAATAAAAGCCCAGTAAAACTTTAACTCTGATGCACTTTTAACTTCTTTGATTAATAAAATTCCAAAAGGTGGGGTTGAGCTGATCACAATAGATATCATGCCAAAGTTGAGGACCACACATTCAAATAAGCTGTATCTAGTTCATAATGCTGTTTTTGGGCTATCTTCTGGCTTAAACCGGATTTTAAAGTATCCTGCTGTTAAGTCAATCTTGGTAAAGAACAGTGATCCCCCTAGAGCGCCAAAGAGGTCATCATTCAGGGGCAGGGGATACCTGTTCTTAATTGTGACCTGGTTGAGCGCTCTGTAATCAGTGACCTGGCACAACCCTCCATCTTCCTTAGCCACCAAGAAGACTGCTGCACTAAAGAGGGACTTTGATGGTCAATTGAGCCCTTTTTCTAGGGCTTCATCCCAATAAGATTTTAGTGCATCATCTTCTTGTGGCATTAAGAGGTAGATAGGGTGTGCTTCTGGTACACTTCCTTTAAGGGCAATATGGTGTCAGATACATCTGTCGGGCAATAGGCCTGGCAGTTTCCCTGGGAATGGTGAAGGGAACTCCTGGGCAAGAAGTTGATGTATTGGATCATATTCAAGCAAGACCTCCATATTCTTGAAACAGATGCTATTGCATGTGTGGTTGTTTAGTCAACTTTGCTAGCCTCCTTCTCTTCCTCTGATTTGGTAATCTTTAAAGGCATGTGGTCACTCATGGGGGTGTCAAGGGGAGTTGGGTACACATGATGGTGTACCTCCCCTTGTTATATGGTGAGGGCAGTGCTATCCCAGTCAATTTGAGGTTTTGTCTTTCTCATCCAGTCTAAACCTGGTACCACATTGTATTTAGGGATCAGGATGGCAGGACCACCAAGGGTAGCTTGTACATCCCCTATTTTGCCCAGTAAGAGTTTACCTCCTTAATGACTAGGGTACTTTGGTTGTCTGCCATGACAATTCTCTTGGCCTTTCTCTTGGTTGTAGGTAGTTTCATGAGGGTGTCAAGCACTTGTTGATAGGGGATCAGTCCGCTCCAGTGATAAATAGTGCTGTACCTTGAAACCTTCAAAAACAGAAAGGGTAAGTGGGGAGTCCATTTCCAGTTTGGGCGGCAAACAGTATAATGTCACTGGAGGGTACTTGGATAATGGTGGTTCATTTCAAGTCTTAGTTCCTGTACAAGCCTTGTATATTGGGGGAGGGCGGCTTGCCTAAGCACTCCCCTGAGATTTTCCCTCTTTAGGAGCGTTTTCAGTGCTCATCTGGTTCAACTGAGTTGCAGGATTTCTGCCCTGAGGATGATGGTTATTGGCTCAGTTGGTTTGTTTTTTTGGGTCATATACTTCTCTTTAATGAGAGACTCTCTTTCTGCTTGTTGGTTGCATACAGATAATCAAACTTCTGAGCAGATTGCCTTACTTCCAAGAAGACATCTTGGAGGTTCTTGCAGAGGCTCATATCAAACTGTTGTATGATATGTGTTAGGAGACCATTGTAGAAGTCCAGCTGCAGTCCAGCCTCATCAAGTTTGATGGTGTTGGGAGCTCAATAATGAGTGTCTTCATATGCCGCAATGTACTCCCCACTGGCTCCTATCATTTGAAAGGTTCTAAATTCTGTCATGATTGATACAACATCAGAGTCCTTTATTGAAAACTTCTCTAAGAAAGAATTTTTTACATGTCCCAGTCTTCATTGTGACCAGGGTGTTGATTGAACTATTTTCTCACAAAGCAGGAGGAAGCCTCCATAACCAGTAAGGCTATTTCACTTGCCCAGAGCCTTCAGAGGTAGACCCATCATGTGAGCTTGTTTTGGTTGCTTTGAATCCAAAGGTTGGCATTTTCAAGGCATAGCTCTGAGAACAGTCTAATTTCTGTTGAGCAGAGGCATTGAAATACAATGATGGGTATTTTGGGTGCTTCAGGGATTGGAGGCAAGTTCATGATCCTTGTGTGAAGAGGAAGTTGTATTTTTGGCTGGTACACGGTTATTGCTCAAGGCAGTGTATCCTTTAGGGACGTCCTGACCTTATTTGAATCTTCTCCAGCTGGTGGGGAGTGCCATCTTCTGGGTTCTTTCATTTGTAGAATTTTTCCTTTAAGCTGCATAGGGTGGATAACCTACCTGTGCTACCACTGTTGAGTATATACTTCTTAGAAGTATATGAAACAAGCACCGTGAAAAAGATGGTATAAACTAGTCACTACTGACATCATTTTCTCTCTATACTCTAAGCTTGTATTCACAATGGTACTACAGTACTCTCAGGCAGATGATTGAGTAGCTCAGTATAACTTAGGATCATTTAGCCCATCTTTGGAGTTGATTAGAAGATGGGCTGAAAGAATATAATAACCACATATTAGAGATGAGTCCCAGAGGATCTGTGGCCAATTGTAATTACAACCTCCTTATATACCTCTTCCCTTGATATTTATAATAAAGATTGATGTTTATGTAAACTATATTTGGAATATACCTATTAGGTTTGGAGAATATTATCTCAATTCTGTTATTAGTCTTTATAGGTTTGTATTTCAAGTTAAGTGAGATTCTACACCAGCACTCTATCACAAATACAACAACAAGATAAAGGGGAAGATTAAGAAGAGAATGATACTTTATTAATATGGATTTAGAATTTTATATAGTATCATGAGAAGCCACATGCTGTACATGTACATTATGGCAGCCATGACGGTTGTCCAAGCAGTGTCTGCTTAGGACTCAAAAGGGTTGATCCCGCATTAGATGGGTGATTGATAAGAGTGCCACTGACTTAATGATTAGTTGGGGAATTATTTGGGGAGTCACTCAGGGAGTTACTTTCCTGAGAGGGAGTAATCAAGTATGATACAACAATCATAGATGTAATAGATGAAGATTGCTGGTTTTGTGTATATTTTGGGCTTTATCCAGCCTTGTTATAACTAATCTCCCCCTTCTCTATTACAGATTGGAAATCATGAGGTTTTGGTAAGCCTAGAATAGTTTTTTAAAAAATATAAAATTTTCTGCTTTCTTTTGTGTTCAAAAAAGCTATTTTTAAAATTGTTTTTCATAGCTATGATACTTTGAATTGATGGTGCATTTACTAATACTTTAAAGTTAGCGTTTTTTGATATGCTGTTTTTGAGGTGGTGTGTTACACCAGGAATAGTTGGCATACTTATGATTGGGTACAGCGCAAAACCGCATGAGATTGTGCTTGGTCACATCACAGTTCATACATATTGTGCTGTGACTTTGGGAGCAGGTTACAAAATGTGGTAGGTACAATCGTGACCTGAATCTTAAAGCCACTAAACCTATCAGCATGGATTGTGATATAACTTAGAGGTCACAAAATGAGTTATGATCAACCGTGGAGATCAAACGATAGATTGTGACGATTTTGTGCATGTCCCTACTCTAATTAAAAGGGAAGGGGGTTTAAAATTTTGCTTTGCGTAGCGGCGTCGTATTGGTTGGCATACTTGGGCTGTTTAAAGCAGATATTTATTGGATTGCCTGACAAGAATTAAGAAAGGTATCTTGTTAAGTTTTTCTTGGGGAATATGGGGGCTGGATGTCTAGGGAGGATCAGGCTTCGCTGTCGATTCGCAGCAGATGGCACTTCCCAGTGACGAACTCGTGGAACTTCTCCTGGATCTCGTTGTGGAACAGGATCGGGAAAATGGCGTTGATGAGAAGCACGCTGCTCTTGAAGCAGTAGCAAAGGCCATCGACAGTAGCGTCAGTGTTGACTTGGAAGGTGCGGTGGAGATAGAATACGAGCATGTGGGGGGTTGCGGCAAACCAGTAGGCAATGGCCACAACGATGATGCCTTTGTTCTTTCCGCGGATGTACGAGGTGATTGGCATGTCCGACATGTGCATGTTTCTGATTAGGCGGGCGTAGTGGTAGGATATTCGGATATAGCAGTAGGGGATAATGACAAGCGGGAGGATAGTTATGAAGAAGTAGAACAGCGGGTATGTGACTGAGATGAAGTTATTCTTGTGGTCCTTGGTGCGACAGTACATGCCGGATGGATACAGGAATAGTTGGATTTTGTAGGAGCGGTAGATGGTGAAGGCGAAAATACCTGTAGTTGACAGGATAGCGGAGAGTATCCAGACATGAGATGATGTGCTGCGGTTGTTAACAATGGCAATGTATCTGGCCAGAGCAAGCAGCATCACCAGGTGGATACAGGATATGGCGAGCGAGCGTTCCATGATAAAGCTGACTTTGCACCAAGTACTGTTGTCAATGACCAAGCTGGGGTACATTAGGCGATAGATAGTGCCACCAATCATGTACATGCTTATAACGCAGTCCAGTGCGGCATTCATAGAGATTAGGATGCCGTCAGTGGCCCAGCGTCCATTCCCACGGCGGTAGTTGCACAGCAAGAGGATCCCGTTCAGTGCAACTGAAACCAGCGAGACAATAATCTGAAGCGAATCGACCCATGCAAGATTAGCCATAACTCTTTCCACAACTTGAATTTGGCTTTATAGCCTTAATACTGCTATTCCGTGGCTTAATTTCAAGTTAATTTTAAACTAAGCATTTATAAAGGTATTATGACTCAAGCATATCTTGTTAACCTGATTGATAAGCACTCGCTTACTTGTGCTTGATTAGAAATCAATATTAGCATCATAATTAGAACAGTGCCACCAATTAGTCACCAAGACAACTTCTTTACCACATTGATGGCCTGCTTATTCGAATCATCAGCTAGAAATAATGCTTCAATTAGGCTTGGAATAACATCTAGTAGATAGCAGTTGGTTTAACGTGATCTTTAATCAGCTTCAGCCAATAAAATATCATCTAAAGCGAGCACTTTAAACAAAGCTGACATAGACTTATGAAAAATCAAGCTTTCCTGGTTTCAACCCAGACAATCAAGAATCTTGAAAAACAAGCCATTCTATCCCGCTGTCAAATTGCCTCGATCATGGATTTGAAACACTATGAATATCATAGATTTGAAAAAGCGACCTGCTTGGAGTAATAGCCGCGTGAGTGAAACAGGGGATCGATCAAAAAAGTTAAACGCAATAACCTGCAGGTGGATCAAAATGGTGGATCCGCCCCGAGATTTAAACTTGGAGCTTGGAATTACCAAAAAAGTACTCCCAACCTCAAATATTTTTATGATTTAATAAAAGAAAATTATTATCCAACTATACCATTTAAATACCCCATTGTTTCTTTAAAATAACCTTATTATCTTTCTGCAACCCTCATGAGGTATAACTACCTTTTCAATATGTCAACGCTGCAAAAGCCACGATCGTACCCTTTGGGAACAAACATCCAATTATTGATATTAAACTACTGAGACAAAGCCTCCGTATAAGATCTGAACCACGTAGTAGAACACATCAGCCTCTATAAACTTCCTAAAAACGTTCTAAATACACCCCACGTAAACTGTAGATTCAGAACTTGTAGGGTTAAATGCAGGATTGCTAAATCCTACAGCAAATTTCAAATCGAAAATGTTAGCAACTCAGCTGAGTTAAAAATATAATATTTGATAGAATTACTCATTCAATTTGACATTTTTATTTCCAAGTTTGATATCCCAAGTACTCCAACCTGTGTAAGACAACCATATCAAGAAAACACTGGTTGCGTGGATTAGAAGTGTGGGATTTCGATGTACAATTGGTGTTTTCTGTAATTCTACCTATTTGCAGAAAACATGAAATAAATAACAAACATGAATTTAGGGGATTTTCAAATCCAAAAACAAATTTCAAATCATGATTGAGGGGAGCTTTAAATCAGTTTAATTAGCGACCTTCTCAAAACAGAAGTCAAATGATCTAGGGTGGGCTTACCCCAATTCTTTTAGGAATCCCAAACACCATATAATTCTATTTTGGCCAGCTAAAATTTAGATGCATAAAATTTCCAAAATTAGATATACTTAGCAATAAAATTGCTAGTCTTTAAACTCCTCTTAATGAGCTTATTTCTCACAAAAGCATTATGATCTCTTCTCTAATGTCAACAACCAGATTGGTGAGCTGTTCCCCAGAGTTGGTAAATTTGAGCAAAAGTACACCAGATCTACCAATGGTGAAGACCCAATTCTGGCAACTAACACCCCTCTTCCCTCACCCAGAGCATAACCCAAGAGTATTTCTCATCTCTTGTTTCATATATTATGGCTTCATTTGCACACCATAAACAGGCAATCACTAACAGGAGCCTCATTCTGCCTGTGGCACAAAGCTTCAGCCAAGAAAGCCAGGGTATCCCTAGATAAGCAAGAATTATGAAATGATCAATCAGATGACAACATCTTGTTTCAAACATGGGCTTGTTCCTCTCCTAGTAATTAACCTAAAAGACACAGGAAAAAGCCCATTGCTCCTGAAGTCTTTGGGCAGATGATAAAAACAAGGGATGTCCATGCCCCTTGGTGAAATTGCAACCACTATGGAATTGTAATGCTCTCTGATCTTGCAGCCCTACTGGCCTATGCCAGCTAGGGCTCCCCGGTAAAAAAGAGACTAACTTTGGTTCCCAAATCACCTGAAGGATGTAGAGCGCATCATAAATGATAGCTAAAATGGAGCAGTATCCTAAACTATCCCCAGACCAGTTTCAGCTCCAAATAGGATGCTATGGCTTTTTCACCAATTGAAGAGCTGTTAATCTTGGAAATCAACAAGCCATGGTTGCTGTAAGTATTAGGAATCATGGTATGCTTAACTGGCCCAGATTATTTTGATAAAAACCTGTAGGGCTCACTGAAATATGTTCCTATAAGGGGGTGTCAGGACCAAAAATCTAAGCTATAACCAATATCTCTTATTCTGTTGATATCTATACCAAGGCTTTAGCTTGGTTTATTTGCTTCTCATATACTCTCTTTGGCTGCCTATATTCTGAAAGACTGGATCTTTTTAGCCCAAGCTGGTGTTGGCTGAAAGCCCTTGATCTGACCTGTCAGGATCTTGCTCTTTCAAGTAAAATTTTATAATGAACCATCAGTTCATATTTGCAAGGTCTTGCCCAATATGGTGCAAGATTGTATACCAAGCCATATAAGGTCCTGGGATTCAAATTAATAAATAAAGGAGTTCAAGTCTGGTTTGTAAAAGCGTTCTTAATAGACCTGATAAACCCTTATAATTTGCTGCAAAAGATGTCATAGAATAACCTGATCCCAATCAAACTATGCAGAACAAAGAGGTAAATAAAGGTCTATTAGTAACTAGCAGTAGATCAGCATCAGGGTACTCTCCATGAGGATATCTGTTATAAGGAATGAGATGTTTCCCTTATTGTTAAAAGTGGTAACAGCAAGCATAATGCTTGCTTTCTGGCTATATCTGTTAAAATAATTAAAGAAACATTTGTTGAATAATCTAAAGAATGGTAAGAGTTTGAAGTATACCTGAGTGTTTTTGAAAGAAAAAGTAAATATTATAAAGACTTAACAAGTTTGAGAAATATTGAGGTAAAAGTAAATGATTGATAGGGTATAACCACTTAGAATTTCAGCTTAGCATGGTCAAGTACATACTTCTGTAAAGTATATATAATAAATTAAGGGCATTTTGTCTAGAGAATGATACTTTATTGATATGAGTTTAATTAATTTTATAACATCATGTAAATTCACATTCAATCTATATACGTCATGGCAGCCATGGGGCTTGTCCAGGTAACATTTCATTTAGGACTCAAAAGGTTTGATCCTCATATAATATGGGCGGCTGCTAATAGTGCCAGTAACTTAATGATTGATAAGGGAATCACTTGTGGAATTAATTTTGCAAGAGGGAGTGATTTTGGATGTTGCAACAATACTAGTAAAGGAAACAGTATCATAATGTTATTCTAATCAAACCAAGAAGGTGAAATTGATGGCTAAATTTTTTGTTAGCAAAAGGTAAATATTTTTACCAAAAATTATTTTCAAATACCTTTAAGGATCAAATAAAAGCTTAAGGGTGAGAAATCAAGATAAAGTTTATTGATTTTTGAAAAAAGAACTGTTGTAACATCTAGAATTACTCCCTCTCAGGAAAGTAAGCTCCCAAGTGATTCCCTGATTAATCATTAAGTTGGTGGCACTCTTATCAGCCACCCATTTTATACAGGGATCAAACCTTTTAAGCCTAAATGGAACATTGCCTGGTAAACCCCATACCTACCATGATGTACATGGTACAGCATGTGGCTTCCTATGATACTATATAATCATCAAAATTTATATCAATAAAGTATCATCCTCTTCTTGATTCTCCCCTTTATTTTGTTCTATATACTTTCCAGAAGTATAACTTGACAGTATGTTTATAAACCAGTAGGCTTTAAAATTGAGGAGAGGTGTTTGAACAGATTTCCCAAAATCCCAAGTAAATATTAGAGTCAAGAATCGAAGAACACTTTTTTGTTCATAGAGAGGTCACAAGGGCTTCTGGATTCCGTGCGGATTCCTGAGTTGGCTTCAGACAGTGTAGACTCAACATGGTTCCCTCTCTTCTGGGGCAGAAGAAACTTTAGCTCAGGGGAAAGGTTTCCGATCACTAAGCATATTTTTAAGAGATGGTTTCTCCTAATAGGCATAAAAGATAAAAAAGAAAGAATGTCGGGATTTCTCTTTTTTTTATTAAAAGTACATGTTTTTTAAGATATGAGGTTGAAATGAGATAATATGGAATTGGATTTACATTTAATTTTTTATTTAAATGTGATGTGGTCTTATTTATAACGTTAAAATTAACTAAAAAATGCATCTTTAAGATGAGCCAAGAACCAGCAAAATAAGTTCACTTTATGTAGAGGGTTGTTGTTTTGCTTAAAAGTTAAAGATTCGAAGTTCTAATATGACATATTGAATATTATATTAGGTTAATTTGGGTTCTCCAGACTTGTCGCAATTCTATTTTAACACCTTATTAATTTATTTAGTCTCTAGAGCAGCCAATCTTACTTAGATCAGAGTTTCGCAATAAAAAATACGAGAAAATATCATGGAGCCTTAAATATTAGGAAACTTGTTACTTGATTTTTTTATATTCAAGACATTATAATTGTTATTATATTTAAATGCAAGCTCTAAGGATTATGTCAGTCTGTCACAAAGAAACCTCCTTTAAATAGGCATACGTTAAAGCATGGTTAAAAAATCAGCGTTGATATATACTTTGATAAGTGTTGAAGTGACTGGAATCGCTTGACACGTGAATCATCAGACTCTTATTACATCATAATTTCTACTACTTGCAATGGATTGCCTGCCATATATAAACCTATAAATTTGAGTCCGACATTAACGTTTAAAAAACCAATTCATTCAAAATCATTCATTTATCATATGTTTTTCAACCAAGCTAACCCGACATTGCACTTAGAATTGGTAATATTATAAATCGTCATTTTAATTTCCTTTTAGTGTTTCCCGTCTTCGAAGTGAAACCCCTAGATAATTACATTAAAATTGGGATTTGCTTACACTTTCGTTTGAGATGGTCATTTGTCTATAAAACGTCATTGCAGACGCAAAAGTTTTGGCATATAAGTGCCTCCTTGAAAATAGACCTCAAGCAATACTCGTCCAAAGAGCCTCTTCTGTCTGCCTGGCTCCAGATTCCGCGAGCCATATTTCAAGACCAAACTGCCGGTTCAGCTGACATCGTCCTGGATGATTCCACACTCCTGTGCAACAGTGATGGTCTTCCATAATTACTTTGTCGTTGTAAAAGCCGGCTAGTTCAGCTTTACCTTCCTTGGCTTTAAACATCTAAGTCCCCTTTTCTTTAGCATCACTCTTAAGCCAATATCATCCGATCCATGATAGTATGCGACATATGCTCTCACAGATACTCCATCACCATCGTATCAGTGCCCCACCAAACTTCACACTTCCTGGATCGTCGCTTGATTGAAACTTGCATTCTCCTTCCACTTCCCTCTCCAATGTCAGTATCACTAATCCATGATAGTATGAGGTGCAAGTTTCTCTCTCTCCCATCATCGCCATCTCAGTGCCCCTTAAACTTCGCATCCTTGGATCATCGCCATCTTGAGAGGGCAACAGTGCCTATGTCGACAATAATAATGTCAACAGTGGCCATGTTGACACTTTGTCACATGGTCACTGTTGACTTGAATCTCAAAATCTCCTGTTTTTTGCTAGTTGTGCTAGCTTAATTCCCATTTTTTAAAGCATTCAGGGGTGCAAACCCAGAAAACACGATGAAATTGTGGCCATTTTGACACAATTTAATATTAAGCTTAATAAAAAACTCAATCTAACCAAACTTTTCCTTTACATTTACTAATATAAATTGGTTTATTTTTTATTTGTTTTCACAATGTAAAAGTGTCAATGTTGACACTTTTTAAGCATAACTTATTTTTAATAACAAAACTGAAGCATCTACAATAAAGAAATTAAGTGCGCATTAAAAATATTTTTTTATTGAATTATTATATTGAAAAAGACAGTGCACATACATTTGATTGTTGTAATGTTCATGTTATAAATATATATATGGCACTTATTACGGCTGTTGAAAATGAGCGCATGCCAGCAGATTCAACAGGAGAATTAGTAGACAGGGGCACACGCTCACTATATGCCTTGAAATGTGAAGATTTGGAAGACATTGACCAACTTAATTGTAATGATTGTTTTTATAGGGTCCTATACAAGTAGGGAAAAAACTATCCCCTGGGTGTCTACTGCCAACGCCTTATATAGGGGTATTCTCATATTACTAATCACCAGTTGCTGGCAATGTCTTCTAGGACATTCCAGAGCACTGTAGAGTCTTGGCTAGGTTGGCGGAAGAAGGAATTACCTTCTATTTTAGGGCACAATCCTGCAATGCCTAGCACAAGGACACCCTTTGCTAGCGCATTAATCAGTGATTTTTTTAAGATAAGCAATCACTTCCATATCTGGTTCTAAACACAAGTTGAATAGGTCAATTGAATCAACCCTGGCGCCTCAGCGTTATTTCCTTTCAAAGCTGGCATCTCAGCGCTTGCTGTAAACTAGGGCGGCGCTCTGGCGCTTGCAAATAATCATGTTGGCACCTTGGCGCTTGATGTAATTTATTGCAGCGCTCTGGCACTTGCAATAAATTGTGCTGGCGCCCCGGCACTTGATGTAAACTAGAGCGGTGCTCTGGCGCCAAGAATAACTAATGCCAGCGGTGTGGCGCTTGTTATTTAGAGTGGTGGCAGCGTGGCGCAATGAATCCTTAGCAACAACGTCATGGCCCACTAATCACACATTTAATTATATGGTAAGTTGGCACTCATTTCCAAAAGGGTAATTGAGGCCCTGGTTAATTGTCAATGGCCACCTAATGAATTAAGCTTTACACAATCCCTGGTCAACAATTCTTCACAACAGCTTTAATATATTAAGTGGATTGGTGGCTAACAGCAATCCAATAATTTAAATGTGAGTTACTATGTAAGTTACTATAGAATTTATTATTAAAAATAATGCTGACACATAGAAATGTTGTTTATTTTCTTGTGATCATCTGCCAGGGTGGATTTGAGGCAAATTAGAGTGGCGCAATTAAGCTTAAATTAATATGCCACCTCATATAAAGAATGTTGTAAGTGATGTTGTCAACTTTTTACCCTTTTCATTACTGAAAACAACTTTCTTAACAACTTTCAATATACACAATGGTAAAATATCATATTACCACTACCAGAATATAATTTTCAATAAATAAATAAATAAATAAAGAGCTTTTATTATTTTTTACTTATTTTCATATATTTCATTTAATTTATTATGTGAGCAAAAATACACAGAAAATGGTTAATATTTGCTAGTCTGCGTAAATTTAATTAAGTGTACTATGTTTTTTCATAGTAAATATTCAAAAAAATTTCAACAGTGACAATGTTGTCAATAATAATGCCTATAATCTTTCTAATTGACAGTGAGAATTCAGCTTTTTAACTAATTGTTGCTCATAATGTTAACGCTTTTCATTTCTCACATATGAAACTTTATGTTTTACATAATAAAAACATATTATTTTTTGATATGTTGTATTTTTAACTTTGCACTTTCATATTTTCTAATTTTTAAAATAAAATAAATTTATAAACAAAATACTTTCACATAAAATTCTTAACTTTTAACTTTTTATTTAAAACCATATTAAAATAAAAGCTATTCAAGTATTTTTAACTTTTAAATGCCAAGAAAAGCACTATAAGGTTTACTTTTTATATATTATGTTTTTAAGTTGTTTTGTGTATTTTTAAATACATTGCTTTATTTTAAACCCTTTTACTTATTATTTTAGGACAAGAATACCTCTAAGAAGCCCAAAGTAACCAAGCATTCTTCTAAGCCAACCAAATCTACCAAGAAGAAGCCTGTCTCATCAAAGAAGGCCACCCCCAAACCATCACTAAAGCCCTCACCAAAGCTCTCTCCTGAGCCCTCTCCTGAGAAGAGCCCTGCTCACTCCACTGGGGGAGAGAAATATGATGGTTCAGTTACTTACCACAGTTTCTACAACTCAGCTTCAGAAAAGGAGCCTACCAAGAAGCAGTGCCAAGCCAAAAAGACCTCCCTCAAGAATAAGTCTCCTGCACATGAGGAGCATCAAGATAAGCCCCCTTCTGCTTCCCCCATCACCAAACTCCCTCCTTCCAGTTCATCAGGGGATGATTCAAAGCCCCACTCTGATTACTTCCCTGGCTTCTACCATGCTCCTGCTGGCCCATGGGATCCTCTGTTGGCTCATAATATCTGCATTGTCAATGGGAAGTTCAAGGTTCCTTCCACCTTGCCAAAATACTTTCCCATAATGAGTTTCAAAGGGGGTTCATCCATGATAGAAAGTTGTTACATATTCTCATGTAATAATGCCAACTGGGGCTTCAAGAGCCGGCACTATACCTGTGAGGACTGCTCCTGCCCAGTGCAGCTCAATACTGAGTGCTAGGACTTGGTACAAACCATTAAGGGTGAGCATACCTGCATCATGCCCAACACTACCATCTACCACCTTCTCAAATGGTACCTTGTGCAAATTATGTCTACCTCTAAGGACCTTTCCCCCACTCAGCTGGCTGTGCTTGCCTGTAAGCACCTCTCCCCACCAATCTGAAGAGGGTGCCAACCCACACCCAGTTGGTTAATTTTGTTAGTGATAGGCGCCAACCCTCAAATCCCCTGGCCAAGAGCACCACCACTATCAAAGACCTGGTCCGCACTGATGCCCTCAAAAAACTGAGGATGAAGAATTGTCCTTCTCTATGACAATGGAAAAGAAGTGGAGGATAGGATCATTAACCTATGCCATAACCCAAAGCCTGGAGCAACTAAATACTTCCAACACCTGGCTGTGCAGCAGCACTTTTGCAACCTGCTCAATCCTATTCAAGAAGTTTTGGGTCCTGCATGGAAAGTTTGATACCCAGGTTATCCCCATTGTCTTCTTTCTGATGATAAGGCAAAAGTTTACACCAGAGCATTCAATAATTTCCAGGATGCTTTAAGCTCTCTTCCAGCCAACAAGCTCCCCCTCTATTCATACCACCATAGCAAGCCTTTCCTCTGCTGAGAAGGATAAGTCCACTCTAGCCGCAGAGCAGCTTGCTCATGTGCACTCACTTGGGCCAAAGATGGTCATTATAGACTTTGAGCTTGCTCATTTCAGAGCCTTTGATTCTGCCTTCAATGGAAAAGTTCAGGGCTGCTTCTTCCATTTTAGGCAGGCTCTCATCAAACACCTCAAGAGCAAGAAAGAGCTTTTTGACAAGTGTCTTAATGATGGTAAAAGAAAATGCCACTTTGCCATCAACCAGTTTGCTGTCTTGGCTTTTGTGTGGCCAGAACATACTGGGCTTGGCTTTAAGGCCCTCCTGGAGGATGCTTATATCAAGAAGCACTCCACCATCTTCAAGGGCTAGCTTAATTACTTTGAGCGACAATGGGTAGGCAAGAAGGTAACTTCCTGGAGAGGTAAGAGTGAGACTACTGCCCCTTGGAACTGCCAGAGCGCCTGCCTCAAGGGGAAGATAAAGACCACATCCAGCCTGGAAGTGTGGCACAAGCACCTGAAGGTGAAGTTTGGGTCAAACCCCAAGTACAACAAGTTCTTCCAGAAGCTGCAGGAGGAGAAGGCCTGGACTGGTTCCAAGATTTGCAACCTGGCCAACCAGGTGGCCCCCAAGAATAGGAATTCCAAGGAGCAGGACTACCAGTAGGACGTCCAGAAGGTGGTCAAGAAGAATTAAAAGGTGGCAGAAATCAAGAAGTACCTAGAAGATGTTGCCACTGCTCTTACTGGTGGCTTTAATTAGCCCAATAAACCTTGCTTTGCTTTGCCTATATAATTTTACTTTTGATTTATATATTTTTTATATTTTTTTGGATAGTACTAATATTTTTAGGTATAAATGGTAAGCTTTAAGATACAGTTTTAATATGGTTTTGTAAGAAATATCTTATATTTTGTTAATTTATCTTTAAGCTATGAGATATTTTTAGTTATGCTTATGTAAAGTATAATAAATTAAAATTAGAATTTTCTTATATTTTGTAGTTATAATTATCTATAAAATATCTTTATTTTTAGTTCATTGGATTTTTAATTTTTATGGCAATAAAAAATAATTTTATAATAAAGAGTGTAACTTACATAGTAAATTGAAAAATACTTGCTTATATCCCCTTATTCTTATTACTTATAGTAATTTTTCATTGCATTTTTGAACTCTCTGGGGTCATTTTAGTATAATAAAATAGTTAAAAATATTTTTATATTAAAAATGTTCAGGGTAAAGTGTTTTGTTACTTAAAAAAGTTTCAACATCCAGGAGACAACATTATGTAAAGCCAGGTTGTCATTTTACTATAGTGTCAACATGGCCACTGTTGACATTTTTAGTATCAATATGGATGCTGTTGCCCTTGAGAGAATGCATCTTTCACCACTAACCACTTTCATATCATCAAACCCAGTTGATTTATGGGAGCAAGAAGGTCAATACAGGTCACATACATTATCAGGTTAGGTGTCAATCTTCTTTTCAGGGCATTGAAACAGAAAAATCAGGTAAACTTTATTGCTAACATCTTATAGATCAGCTGATGCCTAAAGCATGAATACCTAGTCAGGAATCCCCCTAGATTGTCACCATTTTCCCTGAATCAAATATTGTCCTTGTCAATGCAGTTTAGTTGGTAGTTTTTCTAGGAGCTCTTTTCTACCTTCAAATTAAATTTTAGAGCTTCAAACTTATTTTTGCAATTGTGTCTTATTAATAATGGCTTAATTTAATTGTATTATCTTTTTAAAAAATAAGGTCCTAGTTATTTTCAAAAAACAAGAGTCCTTTATTTTTATTTTGATATCAGAGTTTATTTACAATTAATATATAGTTTTCATTATTCAACAGTATAAGATTATATAAAAAATAATATTATTTTACACAAACCACTATAGAGTTTGATAAAAATGTATATCATTGATTTAGTTTTTATGGATAAATTTTCAAAATGTCATAAAAATAGCTAATTTTAAAGTATTATTACTAATAGAATAATTTTGATACTTCATTTTATAGAGTTTTGAACTTATTAATATTTTTTAAATCTATTTCAGGAGATATAATCTGTTTGCCCTTTTAAAGCAATTTTATTCACAATTTCAATGAGATTAAAATTATGTAAGGTTCTTTGTCGCATAAATATTCTATAATAGAAGGGAAATGCTTAAGTAACACTAAATCCCCTTAAAATATTATCATTGTGCTTCCCAATGCTGCATGATATTTTAAATGATGAGAATATAAATGGTTCATTATTTATGAGATTGATCTTTTTTATTATAAAGTCTAACAGGTTTGTAGCACCTTACAATTAATTATAACGTCTAATTTTTTAAATTTATAACTTAAATGGCAATCACTCTTAAATTTCAATACATGCTCCAACCTAACAAAATAAAATAAGATAAAATATTTTGTCTAAATAGACAGTGTAGCGTGTGAATCAACTATTCAAGAGTAAGATCTCAATCTAATACTGTAGATTCAGAACCTAAAGGTAAAAATTCAGGATTGTCAAATTCTTTTGCGTGAACTCACCAACTTACTGGAATATCTTTCATCATTTTATATAAAAAAGTAAGTTGTCCTGGGATGCAAATTAATCCATTAAGTTATTGAGTTCACACAAAATAATTTGACAATCCCGCACTTCTACCTTTAGGTTCTGAATTTACAGTATTAGATTTTGGGGTTTTATTGTTAGCTTTAAGATTAATTTCCAGATTTTTGACTCTCCAAGAGAAAGCACTCAAAACTGTTTTACAAATTAGATGTATTTTAAAGGGCAACATATAATGATTTGTTTTTATTCTTTTATGTATTTATAAATAATATTTGAAATTAATGTCAAGTATATATTTCTTATAAGTATGATAAACAAGATAAAGGAAAAATCAAGAAGAAAATGATACTTTATTAGATATGAGTTTGGAGTGATATATAGTATCATGAGAAGCCACATGATGTTCATGTACGTCATGGCAGTCATGGGACTTATCCAAGTAATTGTTTCTCTTAGGTCATGAAGTTGTTCAAGTAGTGTCCCTCTTAGGACTAAATTTTTTGATCCTCATAATAGATGGGCAAATAATAAGAGTGTCACCAACTTAATGATTAGTTGTGGAATTATTCAGGGAGTTACTTATGGAATCAATTTCCCAAGAGGGAGTAATTAAAGATGTTGCAACATATCTCCTTGGGGTGTTGGAAGGTAGAACCTTAGGGATTTTCTTGAGAGTGTTGGGAATTATGGCTTGGTATTAATCCAGTTTTGTATTGGAACAGAATGTTGAGAGTTCTATTGTGCTGTTCTTGCTTTAATAGGCAGAGTCTGTCATGGTGCATGTGTTTTAATTTTGTTCAGGCCCCAACCCCTTGTGAAATAAGTATTGTTGGGCTTGACTTCCATGATAATACCTGGTCCACATAGCCCAGGATCTAAAGTATGCTGGTTTTGGTTGACAACCCAGATTTTGTCTCTGACTTGAAAAATTTCCTGCTGTAGGGGGATTGCTTCTCTCTCAACCCTTTCATTTTCATTATTTTCCTGGTCTCTTCTGGTGTTCTGTACGTCAGGGTCATTGTTTTCTGGTACTTTTTAGGCAGAGGTAATCATGGTCCTAACTTGGTACTGACAATAGTGGGTTTATTCCCATAGACAAGTTCATACAAGCTTTTTCCTGTATTGGGTTTGACTTGTGTTCTGCACAACATAAATGCTATTGACAGCATGTTGACCCAGACCTTTAGATTTTTGGAAGAAAGCTTACTTAGAGCTTTCCACAAGGAAACCATTCAGCCTTTCAACTCTTCCATTTGATTGTGGGTGATAGGGGCTGATAATGATGTGTTTGATTCCGTTTTTAGCAAGGTATATATTGGTGTCAATGTCTTTGAGTTTGATTCCTCCATCTGTGATCAAGATTTCAGGTTTTCTAAACTTAGCTATGATTTCCTTGCCAACAAATCATCTTACATCATTTCTTTTGTGTTTTTTGTGGCTTGTGCTACAGGCCATATAGTTGCATAGTTGATAGCTGTGATAATGACTTTTTACTTTGTTGTTGCCAGGCATTGGCCCCACAATATCCAGTGACCTCACTTTGAAAGGTTGTGTGATTGATACTGGTATTACTAAATTGGTAGGTGCCTTGGAGTGGGCGTACTTTTTACAGACTTTACATTGGTCTAGTACTCCTTGATGTTGTCCAGAATGTTGGGCTACCAGTAGTGTGTCTTGAGCTATATGCAAGTTCCTACTACAGGTGTGTCTCAGATCACTGTGGTATCAAAGAATTGTGTCAATATTTTTTGTTGACAGAAGGTAGGGTACAGTATCACCACTTGGTGATATGCAATATAGGGTAACATATACATTCATCAACAGGTGTCTGTTCTTGAGGGCTTTCTCTTAGATGTTCATTGGTGTACCAGTTAAAAACTCTTATTGTAGATCTCCCATTATTAACATGGGCCAATCATGGTCTCCATCAGTACATAGAAAATATTTACAGTATAGCCTTGACAGGACATCTGTAGTAAGCATTTACTTGCCTGGTTTATACTCAATTATCATGGGTTATCTTTGTATGAGGCTCATATATTTGGCTTTCTTTCTAGATAGGTGTTGTTGAGTCTTAAAAAATACCAATGATTTATGGTCAGTTAGCACTTTGAATATCTGTACACCTTCCAGATAGCATTGCCACTTTATTAGACAGTGGACAATGGCAATCAGTTTCTTGTCGTGTATTGTCATCTTTGCTCACTGACATACAGCTTTCTTGATTCATAGGCTACAGGGAGGAAGTCCTTTTCTGAAGTTTGAATTTGGAGTACTCCTCCTAGTGTGTAATCAAAGGCGTCAGTTTCTAATTTGTAGACTCCTTCACAATTTAGATATTGAAAAATAGGGGCAGTGACCATACAATCTTTTAATTGCCAAAAGTGTTGATCTCTGAACAGTGACTATACAATTTTTTTGTCTTGCCTGTGATTGCAGATAAGAGTGCAGTTAAAGTTCCCCATTCAGGGATAAATCTCCTAACATAGGCTACCATGCCCAGGAGTGTATTAAAGCTCCCACTTATTTTGCGGTGCTAGCATGCCAGTTATGGCTCATATCCTTTTTGGGTCTGGTTTCACTCCGTCCTTGCTGGTAATGTGTCCTAAAAATGGGAGTTCTGCTGAGAAGAAGTCCCATTTTGAGGGCTTGGATATAAGTTGGTTATCTTGAAGAGTGCAGAGAACCAGGCAGACATCTTTCCAGTGTTGTTTCTTTAGTTGGGCTGTATATCTTTATGTTTTCAAGGTAGATAATTGCTCGTTTTTTGATGTGTTCTTTGAAGACCTTGTTCATTAAGGTCGCTAAGGTACTGGGGCACTGGTAATCCCAAAATTGAAAACAACACATTCAAAGTATCTGTATTTAGTTCTGAAGGCAGTCTTTGGGATATCTTCAGGCTTTACTCAATTTTTGGTGACAACCCGCTATCAAGTCAACATTATAAAGAATTGGGACCCCCAGGGTGTCAAAAAGGTCATCAATCAGGGGCAGGGGATACCTTTTCTTAACTGTGACCTCATTGAGCGCCCTATAGATTGTGACCAGGCAGAGACCTCCATCTTTCTTTTCTACAAAGAAGACAGCCATGTCAAAAGGAGATTTGGGTGGTTGGATGAGTCCTTTTTCAAGGGCCTCATCTAGCTAGGCCTTTAGAGTGTTGTCCTCTTGTGGTATTAGGCAGTAGATAGGGTGTGCTTTTGGCACGCTTACCTTGAAGTTGATTTTGTTCTGGATGGCCCGGTTGGGCAGTAGTCCTGGTAACGTTTCTTGGAAAACTGAAGGGAATTCTAGGACTATCTGTTGTTGGATTGGGTCATGTTTGAGTGAGTCTCTACATTTTTAAAGTGGATAATCTCATATGTGCAAGTGTTCCTATCAATCTTGCTAGGGTCCTTTTCTTCTTCTGTTTCTGTGATTTTTACAAACACATAGTCTCTCATGAGTGTGTCTATGTGGGTTGGATACATATGATGATGCACCTCTCCTCACTGTACGGTGAGGGTAGCACTACCCCAGCTGATATGAGGTTAGGTCTTTCTCATCCAATCCAGACAAAGAACAACATTATACTCAGAAATTATTATGATTGGACCAATAAGGATAGTCTGTATGTCCCTATTTGGGCCTTGAAGATTTTTGTCTCTCTGATGACTGGGGTGCTTTGGTTGTCTGCCATGACAAATCTTTTGATGTTTCTCTTGGTTGCAGGTAGCTTAATGAAGTTGGAAAATTCTTTGTCAACAGGGGATTGGTTTGCTCCAGTTTCAAATAGTGCTGTGCTCTGATATCTGCAAAAGTGGAAATAATACATGATGAGTTTATTTCCAGTTTTTTTGGCAAAATTAGTTGAGATTTATGAAGGGTATTTGGATCATGGTAATTAAGTGCACATCTTGGTCCCTGTATAAGTCTTGCAAAGTGGAGGGCAGTGGCTTGCCTAAGCACTCCCCTGATCTTTTCCCTCTTTGGCTGTGTTATCAGTACTCACCTGGTTAACCTGAGTTGTAGTATTTATACCTTGAGGATGATGGTTATTGGCTTGGTAGGTTTGTTTGTTGGGTCAAGTACTCTTCTTTGCTGAGGGACTCTCCATCTGCTTGTTGGTTACATACAGGTTGTCAGATTTTTGTGCAGCTTGCTTTCCTTCCAAGAATATGTCTTTGAGTTTCTTGCAACAAATCATATCAAACTGACGTCTGATGTGTGTGGGGAGGCCATTGTAGAAGTCCAGTTGTGGTCCAGCCTCATCAAAGTTGATGGTGTTGGGGGCCTGGTTGTGTAAGTCTTTGTACATTACAATATGTTCTTTGATGATTCCTGTCATTTTGAAGGTTCTAAGTTCTGTCATTATCACAATGTCAGAGCCCTTTATGACATTGTTCTCCAGGAAGGCATTCTTGAAAATGTCCCAGTCTTTGTTGAGACCAGGGTGTTATCCAAACCATTTGCTTACAAAGTGTTAGGTGGCCCCAGTAACGCTTAAAGCAATTTTACTTGCCCAGAGTTTGTGGGGGTAGCCTACTTGTGTAAACTTGCTTTTGGTGCTGTTGATCCAGAGATTGGTGTTTTCTTGACGTATCCCTGCAAACATCCCAATTTCTACTGAGTGTAGATGTTGGAATACAATGTTGGGTATTTTGGTTGCTTCAGGAACTGGAGGCATATTCAGGACTCCTTGTGTACTAAGGAAGTCAAACTGTTTAGTTGGTAAAAGGATATTGTTGAAGACAGTGAAACCTGTAGGGACATCCTGATCTTCTTCATATTGTCTCCAGCCAGTGGGAAGTGCCCTCTGCTGGGTTATTTTCTTTGGATCCATTTTTCCTTTAAGTTGTGTAGGTGTGGATAACCTACCTGTGCTACCACTGTCAAGTATATACTTCTGGGAAGTATAATAAACAAGATAAAGGAGAAATCAAGAAAAAAATGATATTTTATTAGATATGAGTTTGGAGTGATATATAGTATCATGAGAAGCCACATGATGTTCATGTATCTCATGGCAGTCATGGGGCTTATCCAAGTAATTTTTTCTCTTAGGTCATGAGGTTGTCCAAGCCGTGTTCCTCTTAGGACTAAAATCTTTTGATCCTAATAATAGATGG
This sequence comes from Entomophthora muscae, assembly GCA_014839935.2. Classification (NCBI taxonomy): domain Eukaryota; kingdom Fungi; phylum Entomophthoromycota; class Entomophthoromycetes; order Entomophthorales; family Entomophthoraceae; genus Entomophthora; species Entomophthora muscae. The sequence continues at coordinate 175,062 of QTSX02003676.1, forward strand.
GAAAATAATAAGAGTGCCACCAACTTAAAATTTATTTGGGGAATCATTCAGGGAGTTACTTGTGAAATTAATTTCCCAAGAGGGTGTAATCAAAGATGTTGAGACAATAGTATCATTTGAGGCTTCACAATTAACCCAATTCACATCATTATTAGAGCTCTTGCAAGCCAACAAGGCCAGGGAATTTTTAAAATAAGAAACATATTGTTCAAACAGTGCCTGTTTTGTTTAAAAGTCCTTCAGCCAAGGAAGGTAAGATTTAAGTAAATCCAGATTGACTAATAAAACAGAGTTTTGTGGTGAGTAAAAAGCAAACCCCAAAAACTTTAAAATGGTTAATCCAGTCTATTTTGAGCTGGCCTACCAAAATTGGGATGGTGAGGCTGATTAAAATCAGGCTTATATGTCCAATAATCTTGATAAAACTTTATTTTTGGCATGAGGTTATTTTGAATCTGTTGGAGACAATTGGATGTATGTGCCTTGATTGGGTAATAATCAGTAAGTTTTGTGGGGTTTCTAGCATAGATTTTGGAAAAGTTTAAACAAAATATTTAAGTGAGCCTAAAAAGCCAAATTTTCCACACATTTTGTACAATAAAATGGGGGCAATAAGGTGTATATCAAAAAATTATAAACAATAGGCTTATCAGGTAAACTGCAAAAATTAGCACAGTTTGTTTAGGGAGCTTCTGGCTACATCCCCCGGGTTTATCCCAATAAGTAAAAGGAAATCGCCTAACCTTTCTAAAAAATTTAAATTGTAATCAAATATTTTAATTTCATGCTGACTAATTTTATAAGATACTTAAGTTTAATCATTTCTGTTTTAGATCCATGGCCAGTCTTGTTAGGGCAGATGCTAGCCTCGGCTGCTATGGCTTGGCCAAGTATCTAACTGATGGTCCAATTAGCCTTGACACGAGATAAAATATGGCAATAAACATACTAGCAGCCAATAGTAATATTTCGTTATTCGCTGCTGTCCAATCAGATAATTTCAAGCAAAAATTGCTTTTGAATGAAATTACTAAAGGGAAATGGAACGGTAGGTTTCAGTTGAATCGGGATGGAAGTTCATTCAAAGGCTCAATATTACTGCAATGTAATTTAAGGGGATACTCCAAGAGCGGGCGAATTTTCGATTATAAGAGTTGGCATCTATCTAATATATTGACACGTAGAATTCAATGGAATTTTTAAATGGATGGATTGGATAATATATTCTGAAATCAACATATCTAAATAAAGATGTAATATATAAACAACATGCTTAATTATTTGTAAAAGTGATTTGGAATGAAGGCATTTATGTTTATCAATCCATAGCTACTCAAAGCTTATCACGCCATCAGGCAATTTCGAAGGGAGGAAGAGAGGATAACCCTTTGATATAGGAACCCTAGTAAAGGGATTTATACCAGTTATATATTGCCCTGTTAAACCCAGCGACAGTTGATTAAAGACAACTTTGCCTACTCTAGGCCCCCGGATAACGACATAGTGAGCAGAGCTTGCTTCGGTGAAGTTGGTAACTAATTGGGTGATGCGCAAGGGCAACTGCCCCTTTTGCTTAGAAAACATGATTCGGTCTACGTGCCATGCAGAGTCATGCCACTCAGCTGTCACAAGGCAGTAAATATTTCTGGGACAGTACAAGCTTTCTGAAATAGGGATTCCTCCGCCAACGTAGTAAAACTCAGGTTTGAAAACCCAGGAGCTCAAATCATCTGTTGAAGCTATTTCATGCTTCATCTTCAAGACTGCCTTTGCCATACCATTCTGGCTGCAAATGAAAGGCTGTGAACTGGCTAGCCCGGTTGGCCCAACCCACATCATCTGCCAGATACAGCCATGTACTGGGTGTAAAGGAGCCCACGGTCTTACAGCTGATTTCGATATGGGTTTTATCTGCATTTGTGTTTCCTTTGTCAAATAAGTTTCCAACAATATTAGTTAACAGAGAAAGAATTGACAAAAACTTGTCTAGCAGAGCCATACCCCCCACACTCTCTACAGCCATTTTTAAACAAACAGCTCAAAGTCATACAGAATATTCCCTAGGTTTGATACTCTCATGCATTTGATAAGTTATTTTGAAATGCCATCTCACTTTGCATAACAATTAAATCACACCCACAGCCAAGCATTCTACATCAACCACTTCACTGCTTCGTAGTACAGAACCAATAAACGTCATCAACCATACTCTTAAATTATTTAAACGTTAAACTTAATATTGATCCATTAAATTTACACGTAAACCTTATGTCGATCCCATAGCCCCAAAAGGTAACGTGCCGATATTTAAAACCTCCATAACAATCCATTACCTTGGTTTGATGTTCGTGTATGCTATGGCCACCAGTTTAAAAACTCTTATTTAAATTTTCTTCTTGGGGGACTTGGCCTCGGATTCAAGAATATTTTTAATTTTACTAGGCGGTTCCCGTCCAAGAAATATTTAAAGTTGGATTTAATCAATTCAAACTATATCATTGTATTTTTAGACTGGGATTACTTACCATATGGGTCATTATTTTAGGGATTAGGCCGTTTTCTAATACACATGCTGCTCAAGTCGCAGCATAACACAGTTCGATTTTGAAAAAATCATATTACAAATGTTTATATTTAAAACAGTAATAACTCAACAAAAATTTAATATTTTTCCACACTGTAAACTATCAAAATGAAGCTAAGAATCATATCTTTCTATTTGTTTTAAATTTATAATTTAAATACTATATTTAATATCAAAGCAAAAGTAATTTAAAAGAGCATATGCTATATTTTATTATATTATTTTGATAATGAATTAAAATATATTGCTTCAAGCAAAAAAAGTTGATTTTTATTAATTAATATATACTTTTTATTTGATGATTTAGATATAAGATCAAGAGCATTATTTTTGCATTTTATTTTGTTTAAAAAGCTCAATTATTTAGGATTTTATGGTAATTTGAAGTTAGGATATTTTTTATCACTGTTTAGATTAGTTTTAAGGTTCAAGTGAGCTTCAAACCTCAATTTAAGCATATTTTAAATAGAATTATTTAATATTTTATCATTTAATAATATTCAGAAGTCTTAAAATTAAGTGAATACATTATTTTAATTGATTAGCATTGATTACAAAGAGGAGGTTATGCAACAATGATGCTTAGCTGCTCCACATATATCATTTGTGCATGAAAACTGAGTATTTCATTTATTCTAGAAATATATACAAGTTGAAATTTTAATAAAAGCTATCACATAATTTCTTTCAGAATAGTATCATAAGTCTTGGTATATAAGAGATAAAGCACCACCTAAGGTTTACTTCAAACTATCTTTACAAAAAGATATCATTCCTGTAGCCAGTACTCTTTTGCAAGGCATCTCTACAAAGCATCTCTTTATCATCAATCATAAATCCAATATTATGGAATCTGTTAACTTCACCTCTGCCATGCAGCTATTATCCTCATTGGGAGCATCAACAAAAATAGAAAGAATGCTATACTAAAGAAAGCATTCCTCTTTGTTTCTGGAGGCAATCTTAATTCCTTCATCAATCACTTCCTCACTCAAACTGGGTTTGGAAAAACAGAGTTTATTCCTTTGATTCAAAATCAGAAACTAAATGGGATAATTGATGGCTTAAAGTATCTTCTGAAATCTGCTCCCCAAAAGTATCTCCCAGCCTTCAGATCTCTGGTTACTTCCAGTTACTCTTTAAAAGAGCTTACTGATATGGGATTCAATATAACCAAAAGTGAGTTTGAATACTCAAGAAAAATAAATAAAAATAAAATTTAAGCTTAAATAAAAAAGCCAAAAAAATAATAACTATTCATTAAAAAAAGAACTAATCAAAAATTAATTAAAAACCTGCTGGGAAGTTCTTTTGAAACAAGCCAGTTTACAAAAAGAAGCACCAGAAAAAATTTATAAAGACATTGAAAAAAAATGAATGAATATTTAACTGAAATAAAATATTCACTATTAAAAACAAAAAACAAAATATATGAAAGTATGAAAATAAAAAATGAAATTTCAATTATCATTTTCAATTTATTATAAATTAATACCAAAAAGTATAATAAAGAGTAAAACAAACTGACATGTGTAATATTTGTAACTTAAAATCATCCTTAAAAAAAGAAAAGAAGAATGTGAAAGTAAAAGCTTATTATTGCCAGAATCTATAAACAGTGACTTAAAAGCTATTAATCAGCACCAAGACTTTTATGATCATCAAAATAGGGAATAAAAGAAAGATATCAGTGAATTAGTTAATGATTCATGTATTATAGTTATAGATTTTAAGGAGAATTTAAAAGTTGGTGGTGGTCCAATTGAAACCAATAACTGTTTTTATTCCAAAAGACCTATTTCTTGATTGGGGTTTGCATTGGTATTTAATGAAAACAATAAAGTTAGATATGAATACCATGATTTTTTATCTCAAATATTGTCTCATGATTCTTTGTTTTCAGGTGAATGTCTAATAAGTCTTCTTAAATAAGATAAGCTTAAAAAATAAATAATATCAAAGTATGGACTGATAATGGAAACCATTTTAGACCCTATGAATTCTTATATTATCTATTTAGAGAGCCCCATAATACATTAAAGGGTCTATTAAATACAATAGATTTGTAGAATGTCATGGAAAAAGCATTGTTGATGGTCACTTTGGTGTAATATCAAAAACATTAAAATAGAAAGAAAATCAGCTTTATATTAAGAATATAAATGATATTAAAAATATTTTTGAGCAAGAAGAAAAAAGAAAACAATTATATAAATCAGCGCTATCAGGCTCAATATTTCTCAAAAGTTATTCTTTTATATTTATGATAGAAAAGTTAGGCCTACTGTAAATTCAGAACCTGAACGTAAAAAATGCGGGATAGGCAAATCCTTGGTCCAAATTTTGAATCACTATTGTGGGATAGCCTTTTTTTAGTTAAATTGAATTCTTTGTATTTTTATTTGAATTTTTAAAAATGCGGGAACTCATAGACACTTTGCAAAGTTCAAGTTGAACTGCATATTTCCAATGGACAAAATGGATTAACTGGAATCAGATTTGAAGCGTTCAAATCCATCAATCATTTTGATTAAGTTTACTATGTTTTTTAAAATTGCGGGATTGCCAAATCCAAGAACCAAATTTCAAATCACTTTTGAATGCCACTAGTAAACTCAAATAATAATTGCGGGAACTGTAATCCAAATTGAATGTACAGTAAGTAACTAGGACAAATCAACCCAAATCAAGAAGCTTCACTCTGGATAAAATCAAATGGAAAATACAATCTCAACAACCATGTTTAGACATGAAATTAAGTGAAATGTAAAATTTTCTAAACTGGAAATGATGCAATATTCTGCACTCTAAATCACTAATATAACATCCATAAACCCATATAATGATTTATGAGCTATTCTCCTGATGACGCAGAATTTTTTTTAAAAGTTTTTTGGCCCCCGGTGTAGCTAAGGGGCCAACAAAACTTCATTTCAAGGAAAAAAGGAGAGGAAAAGATAAACCATCAGCTTACTGCACTATGTATTCATGTACTGCTATTAAGGATACTTGATTACAATAGATTTCAGAAATAACTAATCATAAAATAGAATTATATATTACAATCTGTTTTTACCATGTTGCCTTTTTCTTGGTGTGTTGATAGTTCATTTGCTGTTGATAAGGTGTTCGCATTTAATTGGATGGTTTCACCTCCAGTTGGCTTGGAAATAGGTAATCAAGCCGCCTCCCCACGTCCACAGTTGGTCTCGGGGAGGCAACTGGGGGTGAAACCATCCAATTAAATGCAAACACCTTATCAACAGCAAATAAACTATCAACACATCAAGGAAAAGATAATGTGATAAGATAGATTGTAATACATTAGTTTTAAAAGCTATGACAACAACCAAAAATACATCAGATTTAAACAAAATGATTTCAGATTTAAGCAAAATCCAACTTTCAGGTAAAAATATACACTCTGTTAACAGGGTTTATTGGCATTAATGGGAGAAATGAGTCAACACAGCAACAAAGGGCTCATGTGCAAAGAAAAACTATTCAAAATACAATCTGAAATACATTGATTCACAAAAAAATGGTGTGAGTTGACTTTTGGTGTACATATGTTTACTATGTGAATTGGTGAGAAAATAACCCAAGCAAGGTGAGTCAAAACTCAAACCAAAAACAAAACACAATAGCAACTTGCTATGTACATGAAATTACTCACTCAGTGTGTGCAATGTATTGTAATCAAAAATGATACCAAGGTATCTAAAATAAGACACAAGATCTGAAACATAAATTTTAAAAATATTGTGTTGGGTGTTTGAAATTGCAGTAAAATCCTGGAAAAAGGGTGGAAATTATTTCAGGTATTCTAAAATGGGCTTTGTAAAACCAAAAACAACTAATTAAGAAATAACAAATCTATAATTGTGATATTGGGTGGGGAAACTCTAATTCAATATCCATATTCAGATAAAAGAAAAAATTAAAATTATGGAGTAACTTAATTGAAATTTATTTAATCTTTTATTAAATTTCTAAAATGGAAGGAACACAACAACAGAGTACTAATACACCTGTTGTGCGCCACAGTTGTGGTTGCCCCGCGGGTCAAAGAATAGAGTTAGTGTAACCCAAGTGCCTACTCAAGGAGGAGAAGGGAGATGAGAGTTCCATAGCGATGCTGCACTGACACAGCTGGTTCAAGGAGCACAAGCTGCTAGGGTGCAGAGCATAAACCCTCAGGTCCTAAAGCTGACTCAGAAGCCCACCAAAGTCACCACTACAAAGAAAGTTAGAAATAAGGAGGTAGAACTTACTTCATATGTGTTTGACGTTGTGTACCGGCAAGAGTTGGTCCTGTCAGCCATGCTAGAGAAGGTGAAGCCTGTACTTGATACTAGCTACAAGTTCTACGTCAGTGATGGCAATCAGGAGGATGACAAAGAGTCCCAGTTCTATTAAACCAATGAGGGACAGCTGGTGTTAAAAAAGGTTGCAGCCTTCTATACCAAGGTACCTATGCCCTGTGTTGTGCCCAATGCCAACAAGTCAATCCCCACCGCTAAAAAGCCCACCCAGAAGCGCATCCCTGACATCAAACACATCATCCTGCTTAAGCTAATGCGTGAATTGGGTGATTACAAGGCGGCTGCGGCCCTTGTTGGAGTGGATCCCAAGTACACCAGCAAGACCTTCCAAAAATTCATCAATTCTAGTTGTGTCCTTGCCGCAGAGAAATCCTTGCGTGTTTCTACCATGCTCACCAAGGAGTACAAATGGGCAATCCGCCAGTAGATCACCTGGGACTGCCATCTTGAACTGGCAAATATACAGGCCATGGTTAAATCTACTTTTGAGATTGAGGCCTTGATTTTCTTTTACTACCATCTGATGAAGGGAATGCAATTTTCTTGGAAAAAGCTGGGGGTATCCCCCTACAACAGAAACAGCCCAGCCAACATTGACGCCCGGAAAAACTATGCAGAGGCGTACACTGCCCTCAAAGCCAAGGGGACAGTCAAAAAATTTTATATTAACAAATTGGCATTTGCCTCGTCAATGCGCAATGGGTATGGCTATGTCCCCAAAGGCTCCAATGACAGGATGGCTTGGTGTGCTGCAGTCTGCGCCACAGCCTACTCAATGGTGGCTCTCCTCAGTCCAAAGGGGGTCGAGCTCTACCAAATGATATTGGGTTTGCATAAAAGAAGGAATTTTTTATCATTTCTTCAATTGGTCCAGGAGCACCTGAGGCGCACAAGCCCTGGCTTCACCAATGTCATGGTGTTGGACAATGTTGGTCTCCACAAAGTGGCTGACATTATTTAAGAATTTCCATCAATTGACACCAGCATTGCTATGGGCCCCCAGTGATTGGCCACAGCAAATTTGTGTCTTCTCTTCCTCCCAGCCTATTTGCCCTTCCTAAATCCCATCAAGAAAGTCTTTGGGTGTCTCAAGCAAGTTGTCAAGTGAGGAACCCCAACTGGGACCAAGGGCTTCTTTAATTTGCTGCAGGCCAGGATCCACACCCTCCCAGCTGAGACCGTGGCCAAATTCTATGGACACACTGATTTGTTCATCCCCGTGTGCCTAGCCAAACAGCCAATCAATTAAAGGCTTAGTGTGTCCAATTTTTTTATATTCTCTTATTTACTATTCAAGATTTATTAATTATCCTTTTATATTTAGATGTTTCCACGCCCGCAATCACATTCAGAAGATCCATCAATAGATGTAAGTAATTTATTTATTTTACTATATATTATTTTATTATGCAATCTGAGGTAATCCCAAACGCTCAATACTGGATTACACAAAAATATTTAAATCACTTTGGTCAAATAAATATAAAAATAGTTTTAAAAAAATTAACCATAAAATGTACAAGTTAGAATTTATTTTATTAACATATAATTTTATGCTTTTATGAAAACTGTTTCTGCAATATATTTTGTAAAACTGGCTTGCTTAAATAAAAATTTATTATAATAAAAATACTATAAATTGTAATAAAATTTATTGGAATCATATTTTTATTGTGTGCGCCTGTAGTGGGTTCTATGGTATGTACCCACCCCCCAATGGAGGTGGCGCACAACCTCCGCTGACACACCGTGGACGGTGGATTTGCCCTTATTAAAAAACTCCCTCCTGCTGGTGAAGGGGAAGAGGGTAAGGTGCAAACTGAGAAGCAGCTTTTTGGGCGGGGCTGCAAACCTGTAAATCCCTGCCAGGACCAGGGTGTCTTGGATTACATGGTCCACCGAGTCGTATCCAGGGGGGACCTTCCTCCCGTCAAGTGCAAGCTGGGCCTTGTCAATTCCCAGAAGGACCCTGTCCAGGTCCTCTACAGATGCGCCCATCCCAAAGTAGAATAGGAACCCCAGGTAAACAACCAGATGAAGCCTTTGCCCAGAAAAGGCTTCCGTGAACTCACACAGTTTATCATAGACCACGCTGATCTTCTTGTTGTGCCTGGTCTTTGCAAAGGTCAGCTCCATGGCTGCAGGGAGCCCCATCTCATTGGCACTCCAGGCCAACCCAAAGTTGGCAAGGAGAATTTTTGTCTTCTTGACAGCTGTTGCATCTGCAACAGCCAATTTTTCCACTGCCCGCCCAAAATTCTCCAACAGGTAAGATATTGTGTGCTCCACTGGGAAGCAGAAGCAAGCAGCTGCATGAGCCTGGCCCATCTCCAGTAAATTATTGAATGGGAGAGTTGCCAGGACGTCCCAAACAAGCTCAATGGAGTTTACACAGTAAACTCCACTGAGGGATACTGGGTCCAGGCGGACCAGTTGGGCATCCTTGTAGGCAGTTACTGCCCACTTGGATGCCCCCTCAGCATGTGTAAGTTCTGCCAACGCCTCCCGTGACATCAGAAAGGACCCATGGATATGGTCCTCCAGCTTCCGCACAACAGGGGGGGACAGATACAATTGCTTTGCCACATGAGTGGCATAATTTTCATAAAAGGTGGCTGGGACAAAGGGGACCATGACTTGGCGGAGTTTGCCGTCTACGTTTTCTAAGAAAAAAGGTAAGTTTTTTGATAATATATTAATTTTGTCTTTTAGGCTACCTTCTTGTGTTTCTTCCTTGCCTGCAGCCTTGGCCAGCTTGGCCATTCTTGGTGCAATCAATTGCGCTGGCAATTTGGTATCCTCTGCCCTGGCACGCTTGGCAGGTTTGAGATGTTCATACATCTCCGGGTCATCAACCCAGACGACGGCGCAGAAAGATTGTATGCCTTAAATTGCAGGCCCTCCACCACTGTCTTCTGGATGTTGAGAAGACGCTTGATGGTCTTCTCTGGGGTGTCTGGCATTTTTGACATTAGTGCCTTTGCAAACACCTTGTCAATTTTGTCCCCAGTGAGGACAGCAGACTTCACTTTGGCTTTGACCTTGCGGTCAATGTTCTTTATTTTGGCAATTGCCAAGTCAAGATCCTTCAAAAGCTTCACCAATTCTCTCATTGATTTTTTACTAACCTTTTCATATATTTTTATAGCTTTTGCCCCAATAAGTTCTTTATTATTTTGATACTGTTGCCTCTTTGTTTATTCCTTTTTTTCCCATTTACTACATTATCCCATCTTTTTACCCATTTTGTATATGTTTTACGCTCATCTTGATGTGTTGTTTGCTTTGTGTTGGCATTGTTTCCTTGATTACCATATTATTTTTGGCGCTTGACATAGCTCCTTGTGAAAATAGTAACAACAATTTGGTGATCAGCTAAATTTGAATTAGAAAATTATAGTGTTAACTGTTTTTAGATAAAGTTTACTGATCCAAATTCAAAACCTTAATGATAAACTTTAAGCCAATTAGGAGCCAAGTGATAAAGTGGTTGTTATGACATAAAGGGTCATTCAATAATTATTTGATGCATGTGCGCTAATTAATATGATTGGCTGGATGTTTTGCCATTGTATGCCATTGCCGCTGTGGCAAGTTGTTGATGGACAAGTGCCCAATCAGCTGCTGGGTTAGCACTAGTCCATCAACAACTTGCCACAGCAGCAATGGCGTACAATGGCAAAACATCCAGTCAATCATATTAATTAGCGCACATGCATCAAAGAATTATTGAATGACCCTTTATGTCATAACAATCACTTTATCACTTGGCTCCTAATTGGCTTAAATTTTATCATTAAGGTTTTGAATTTGGATCAGTAACAACTTTATCTAAAAACAATTAACACTATAATTTTCTAATTCAAATTTAGCTGATCACCAAATTGTTGTTAATATTTTCACAAGGGGCTATGTTTAAGTGCTAAAAATAACCGTGTTCTGGATCTAGATACACAACATAGTAAATATATGATTTTATAGAAATAAACTGAACATAAAGAATAAAACCAGCTATAAACAAAGAGAACATGAACAATTGAAATTCAAAAAAAAGATAATTTAAATAGAAAATGTTTGGTGACAGGGGTTTATTGGGGCGGAAGAGAGTGATTCCTAGGAGGTAGAATAACGCAGGAAGGAAGACATAGAGGCAGTGCTGGCCTGGGGGGTCTGGGATTGGGTGGGTTGGGCTTGCAGGTTAGGGGTGTTGGTAAAGGGGTGGAGGCAGGAGGATTTCGCGTGATGGCTGCCATATAATGCTTGTTGTATTCCTCATTGGTCATTGGCTGGATGGACTGGTAGGTGGTAGTGGCCCAAGGTGGAAGGCGCTTATCCTTATGTGATTGGTTGCCCATGTTCACATGTAAAACCATTTGCGCAAACAAGTCAGCCACCATCTGGCAGCCAAAGAGAAAATTGTGGTCAAGGCCCCCAAGATAGAGGTCGTTGAATGCCTGAGGGCGGCACTCCCGTAATGTGGATCCCATGTTGAAGAAGACAACATCAGCCAGATGGACGTCTGCATGGCCAACGGGGTAGACTGAGGCCTGGTGCCCGCGTCCCTGGATGGCCTTGAGGGCGGTGGAGCTACCCTCCATCTGATGGCTCAAGAAAACCTGGTACTTGGAATTCAAGCCATCCCAGGAGTCAAGTAATCCACCAAGGATGTGGCTGTACTTGTAGCCATCAATAAAATATGGGTTTGTCTGATATTAGACAAAACCCTTGGCTGAAACAGCCAGAAATGCACCAATGAATGTCTCCTTCTTGACCTTCTTCCTTCCTTTTTGAGTGGCACCTCTTCCTTGCTTGCCAAAATCATCAAAAGCTATTGATAGCTTGTAATAAGAGATGAACATGGCATTATCAGTTAGACTAGTCAGGCATTAGACCAGGGTTGATTTGATGGCAGTGTCTTACAGGGAATCCTCAGCGCCATCCCATTGGTTGCCGGCAAAATTGGTAAGAACCCGTATGATAGCCACCTCCCCATACATCCAGAGCTGCACCATGCGCTCAGACACCTATATGTTATGGTGCGCAAGTTGCTTCAGGACCTGGGTCAATGGAAGCTTGGGATCCTGCTGGAGGAGGTCAAGCATGATTGGGTATGCCTCAGATATTTGTGACTTGGGGGCCTTCTTGGGCTTCTTGGTTGTCCCAATCAGATTCTCCCTGTTCATCAGGTTGTTGAATTCCCACATGACAGTAGCTTGGGTAAATTGCAACTGGGCGGCAATCTGTTCCCAGGACAGACCCTGTATATTCAGTGCCACAATTTCCTGAAGAATTTGGACGGTGATGATTTGTTGCTTGGGGTGCTGGGCCAGGGGAGCTGAATCCTGATTGGCTGTAGGGGGGCAGGTTGGCTGATGGCAGGAAGTGGTTCCAAATCAAGGTTGCCATCCTGATTGGTTGGTTGATGGGGAGCTTGTGCGGGGGTGGGTACGGGAGCAGGGGCAGAGCTAGACACTAAGTGACTTTTAAACAATTCAAAGCCATAGGGGTCAGTGATCAGGTACAGGTCAGCTTCCTTGTTACCGCCTCAAAGGCTTGGATGTAAATAGGTGCCTCCACGTTCTGAGCCTTGCCTCTATTAAAGCTGGTCTGGCTGCTGCTGGCCTGGCTGCTGGCGCCATCAAAGATATTGCTTGTAAAAACCATTGTAAAAAACCTAGGATAAAATCACTAAAAGTAGAAAATTTAAAATTTAATGATTTATTTTTATTGTAATCTTGAGTCCATATTTGGAAGGTTCTCAAAATCTTTTCATACAAATCTGAGGCCATAAAAAATGAATAAAATGCCTCTGTTCCTAAATTGGATAGCTGTTGATTGGCTGTTAAAGTGTTATATTTCTTTTTAGTCTGCTCACACTACACATATTGTGTGAGTTCATTTTGTTTTGTGCTTGTGTAATCTTGCTTCTAGATTGCAGAAGTTTTGTTTCGTTTTAGTTCTTCTGTTGGTGCCTCATATGAATCCTGATTGGATTATAATATACTCTGGAACAACATCCATTCATTTCACTTGTTGCGTCAGTTCATTTTGTTTGTGATTTGAACTACACCGCTTGATGTTTGATTTATTTTTTATAATGGGCTAGTGAAATTTTGTTTTTTGTTTAAAAGTCCATTTATTAACTGAAATTTTATAAATTAATTGAATCCTGAATCTTGTGTGACTTGGATTTTGTTTAAATCTGAAATCATTTTGTTTAAATCTGAGGTATTTTTGGTTGTTGTCATAGCTTTTAAAACTACTGTATCAAATATAAAAAGGTGGCTTTGTTAAGATAAAAATATATTATAAGCTACCAAAGTGATTACTATGTTTTATGTGCAATTATACATAAATCTTGACTACTGGTTTTTAGGTCAAACATTTTAGTACAATAGCATAAAATAATGAATACAACAAAATGATTGGGCAATTGTACAATTGTTTTATTGCCCTTAAAATAGGAGACTATTCTTTGGATTATCTATTCTGGAATGTAACAAGTATTTTAAATTACAGTTGAGTTTTGGAAAATTCTAATAGCTAAATTAGAAAAATATATTACAATTTACCGCTATCAGTTTGAGTTTTTCTTGTTGTGACAATTGTTCATTGATTTATAACAATGTGCTTGAATTTAGCCGGCTTATTTCCTCTCTAGTTGCACCCACAATATGGTTGAGTTTGCTTCTTCAAACACAGCTGGTCTAGTGGAGAAAACTTGATTTCCTATCACCAAAGCAACTGGAGGTGAAATCAACCAATCAAATCCAAGCACATAGGTAAAAACAAATGAACAATTATCACATCAAGGAAAAATCAAACTAATAGCAGTAAAGTATAATATATAATTTAACTTAATTTATTAGATTTTCTAAACTCAAATGTAATTTAACATCAATAATAGCAATAGATACTGATACATTGTTAAAACAATGTGCCTTTTTGATAAGTTAAAATAACTTATAATAAAACCAGTTTGAATTGTGGGGCTTAAAAAATGAGTTCTCTAATCACAGAGTGTAATATTAGTGTGCTAAAAACAAAGCACAATAAGCCAGTGCTTTTTCTTTTTAAGTTTTATTTTCCCACCACACTCTCCTTTAAAATTTTCAAAACTCTTTTGGCCCCTGGCTAAGCAGGGGTCAAAACTTTTAAAAGAATCTTGCAGTGTTGAGAGGGCGGTTCATACAACATTGCATGGAATTATGATTGCTATTTTAGTGATTTGAAGTGCAAAATATTGTATCATTTCCAGTTTTAGACATTTAGACATTGTATTTGATTTTTGTGTCAAAATATGGTTATCAAAATTGAACTTTCCTTGATTTTATTTAATACTGGAGATTTTGATTTGTATTGCTTTTTCATGTTTCTTACTCTACATTCAATTTGGATTCCAAATCCTGAAATTAATTCTTGAGTTCACTTGTGGAATTCATTTGTGATTTGAAATCCAGCCGTTGGGTTTGACAATCCTGCAATCTAAAAATATAGTAAACTCAATGAAAGTAATTGATGGCCTCAAGCAACTCAATTATTATTCCAGTTAATTCATTTTTTCCACTTGAGATATGCAGCTCGACATGAAATTTGAATAGTGTCTATGAGATCCCACAATTTTGAAATATCCAAATAAAATTTAAAAAGCCAATTTACCTAAAAATATCCAAATCACAATTTTGATTCAAAATTGTGTCAAGGTATTTGACAATCCTGCATTTTTGCTCTTAGGTTCTGAATCTACAGTACCAAAATATTGATATCACTTTAGTAACCAACAAATTACTTTTGAATACCTTGATTCATATTTCATGTTTAGTTTTATTTAAGATAATGATGACTTTTATTACAAACTATAATTTTTAGCTTGGCTACTCAGATTATTGCTTCAGAAAGTTCCTACCTTCTTCATTTATAAAAGCTTGAGCCCCATTGCTATACACACAATTATTTAAAATATTTTTGTCTATTTAGGCAATAATTTAAATCAGGCTATATTATAACATGAGTCTCATCTAGATAGTCTTTAAAGACTAAAAATATGATTAAAAATAATAGTTTAAAAAAATTCAGGGGTTAAGCTATAGAAAATCAAATCTTAAGTACAGATTTTTTGGCAGTAATACCCCATTCTACATGAGAAACCCTGAAAATACCTCAAGGTTTTAGTTTTGGAATTATTCAAAAGCTTAAATTAAAATAACATATTTCAGATTCAAGTTTGAATTAAATCATATCAATTCATTCAAGTTACTATTTAAAGAAATCTCATGTAAACAGCTTGAGATTTATTCTAGTACCTTAGATTTTTATAAAAGCTGCTCTTATACAAAAAACATTCAATCTTTTAAATATGGTAATATCATCCAGAAAACAAGGGTGTACAACAGTTTAATATACTTTATGACAAATAAAGGATTTTAGGAAATTCCTGGACTTTATAGAGAAATTAAACATTAATTATATCAAAGAGATCATTTGAAGTGTGATTTCTGAAACTTTAAAGTCTTTGGGGTATAATTAAATTTTAAATACTTTAATTCAAGAAAACTTCTAAAAAAGACATTGATCCTTCAAGCAATGGAGATTACCATTAATATAGAACAGAAAATAATACCTTTTTAGCAGTTAAATATGGATAAATATAAATTTTTATACTGTAGATTCAGAATCTGTTGGGAAAAATGCAGGATTGTCAAATTCTTTTGCATAAACTTACCAACTTACTGTAATATTATTCATCATTTTATATAAAAAGTAAGTTGTTCTGGGATGAAAATTACTCCATTAAGTTGGTGAGTTCATGCAAAAGAATTTGACAATCCCGCGTTTTCTCAACAGGTTCTGAATCTACAGTATGCAACTCAATTTAATATTTTTAATATGCATAAATTGGAAGATCAAAGGCTTAAAATCAAGTCCAAATTCTGTTACTAGGGGGCGTTTTAAGCTATTTGCTTACTTGGGTGATTATAAATCTAATTCTGTAATAAGTTATAAACAAGTTTCAAGCTTTTATCAAAAGCTTATTGGTGGATAATCTCTTTTACCAAGCCATTTTTATTAGATTATGGAGAAAACACCTTGAGAGCCAACTTAAAACAGCTAACAGATTCTTAAGATGTATATATTATATCTGAGAGAAATCAGTATCTAATAACTCATAAAGTACCTGGGGTTCTCTTTTTAGTAGTTTAAACTTAGCTAAAGTTCAAAAAATGGGATATGACTTAATCAGCATTTAAAAAATGACTTTCAGAATTTTGGGACATTAGCAAATTAATTAGTTTAATCAATAACTGTAGGTTGCAGATATGCACCCTAAGAATGGTTTCAACATAATACACAGGCAATCAGTCCATAAGATCAATAACCAAATCACATCCTGGCATTAATCAAATCCTGGCTCCTAATTAATGAATGGAACATGAAGATATTGCTAAATTAATTAGTCCACCTTAACAGGCAACTGAATCTGCAACTCATAATAATTACAATTCTAATATTTTTGTATCCTATAACAGGAGGGCTGTCATAAGGAAATATCACCTGCATTACATCTAGAAGAGACTACTGTGGATTGAGCCGCCAGGCCAAATACTCTAAGATATAAGGCTCGGAGCCTACTGTATTATAGTAGCTCTGATTAAGTGAAACAATCACTTTCATCAAATATTAACCATTGTTGAGCAACTTGTGTTATTGCTGATATGTTTAAAGCTACAGATAGACGTTAGCCTTGCCAATGTACTCTACCTAATCCTATGCAAGAGCACTACAGACTACAATAGAATAGAACCTTGAAGGTAATCACGTTTATTGAAGCTGGAGTACACACTAGCCAGCAGCTGCAATCTATCCAGGTGTAACTAAGAGCCTGTTCCTTTCAGGCGTCTGTATCACTATATACTGCAACAGCCCTAATTCTTGTCCTTTCAGACAGTTCTCAGTGGCTACCTTTCAATAGGTCTATCTTTGCTGGCTGCGCCCATCCTGATTGGCTGTCCTTGGCACGTGATATGCTATTGGCCTTAGCAGGTGTCCATGGCACTTCAGCTACATCCTATGCTCTTCTTGAGCTAGCCTACTGTCATTTATTGATTGGCTGTATCTTACACGCCTATTATTGCGCTGGGAAACTACGCCATATTTAGTTGATGCTTAGAAATTGTCCCTGTTCAGCCCTCCTACATTGGAAGGTAGAATTCTGGTATTCCATTTGTAGGGCTTAATCAGTGATCCTTTCTGGCTGGCAAACCTTCTGCTTATTAATGCAACAAGTCAAATTAGAGATTATACGCTGTATAATAGCAAACTCAATCCAATAGTGACTTGTGGATTATCCGCCGTGTAATACTGACCCAAACCAATTAGGAACCCGATTATACGCCGTGTAATGCTGATTCAAACTTGGTATTTCTTAGCCATTTGTAGATCTCTTGTTTGATATGATGATACATGCCCATCAGGCTGCGTGTGCTGAGTTGATACAATGTCCAATAGAGTGAAATGAGCAATATGCAATTGATGATCTATAAGTTACACGGTGTGTAATCAATGATAACCACTATATTGGCTAACATTTAACCGGTGTATAATATCTATATCAATTATAATAAAGCAAGCAATATACACTGTACAATCACTATATATTGGGGTGATGATCAAAGATAATACGGCGTATAATTATCACATCTACTCTGATAAAGTAACAATTATACGGCGTATAACTGCAATAACCACTATAATATATTGTTGATTATATGATGTATAAATGCTTTACTTAATATAATATTGATCTAGTGATAATACAGCATGTAACTGAGAAAGATCTACATGCAATGATTAGCCTGATCATTTATGGTCAATCAGCCTAATCTCACAACCATCTTCTTACTAGCTAGCTTTTGGTAGTTGCCCAGGTAGATAACTTACTCCGCTTGATTAAGGGACTCAGTTGTACCATGTGCTAAAGAAGAATACTGATGCTGTGGAAGTTGTCAAGAGAGCTTCCTTTCAAAATCCACCCTACAAGGTTAGGCCCCCTGCTGTGTTGCCATGATTCCGCTTCAGTCTCTATCTTAGTTCTATAAAATAACTTTAAAAATAACACAGGCAGCTATGCCAGCCTCAATGTCAGTCTATGAATAAAGATTGCTGTTTTATATCATGTTCCTTATAGACTTTACATCAAAGCATAATCATGTAATCTCAATACCTTCCTCTAGTTTGAATTATACTAGCAAGTAAAAATGATATAGTCACCATACAATATAAATTACCATATTAAAATTTAAAGATATAAGTAGAAACCTATATCCAGAAGTAGGATGAATGTCCCATTGCCTCCAATTCATGGGTCCTATCAGACTTCTTGCTTCTGATGACTACAAAAAATTCTTCCCAGCCACAGGTTATGTCAAAGCTGCAGATTTTTGTTGAGACTGAACCAATAATAGTTCAGTATTTACATTAGAGAAGACAACAGTATAAATAAAAAGGCCAATAATAGGAATAAAGATTGTTTATTGGAGAATATCATAATTAATATACCATATTGAGAAGCCACAAGTTCACCAGGGAGGGGCACAGTGGCAGGTTCAAAATAAGCTTTGGGCTGGGAATAAATTGAGCAATTGATTAGCTTGTCAAATTGGCAGCACTCTTAATTAGAATATAGTGCCTGCAATTTGAAATTATGCCCATATTGACCCAGACTGTTTTTCACATCATGGGGCACCTCATCAAGAACCCCCTGTGTATAGTGAGATACATTAGCAGCAGAGGAGTAATCTTGGTTGCAACACTTCCATGCAATTTCCTGATATTAGAATCCTTAGGATTTCCTCATGATAGCTGATAAAGTACTATGGCCTCTGGATTTCTGAAAAACCTTTTGCTGATTATTGAATTAAACAAATATAATAGAGCTTGATAAAAATGAAGAGATATAATTCAAATTATGCATAAAATATTGTTTTAGGTAAAAGATATTTTTTGATCATGTTGGTTATATTTATTTCCAAGAGTAATGATTGACTACTCTACACATTTGCATCAGTAGTTCCAAGTAGCTGCATGTTGTTCACAGTTAAGCTTGCTTACTGTTGCATTGTATTAATAATGATGACATTTGAGTAAACTGACAAGGATGCAGTAGGTTTCAAATCTGTGGCAACAAGCAAAATTGAGTCATCAGTAAGAAAAATAAACTCAGCTGAAAAAAATTGACTCATCTCAGAAAGAAATGAAAACCAATTAATTTATATTGATTAACATTAGATTTGGGTCACTTTCTATTTTGTTATGAGCTTAGTTAAATTTGTTTCAAGTTGCGTTTATTTTGCTTACAGATGACTCAACTTTGCTTGTTGCCACAGCACTGAAAACTACTGCATTGTTAAGACTCATTAAAAGGGTTTCATAATATTGTCAAGGATCTGGATGTACAAGTATTCTGGCTACCGCCAACTTACTTAACATCCAGTCATTGACCAATTTAGTGCCCTCCCAATATACAGTTTGACATACTGGGAATGGCAACCAAGCAATATCATATGACTGTCCAAGTATCCAGTAACTCAAACTCATCCTTCATATGACCAACCCCTAGGTTTGATCCAACTAAATCTCTGCCACAGCTAAAGCTATATAAGTCTAAGGTATTATCCAATAAAAAATACTTCTCTTCTTTCTCAATTCCATATTTGAAGTTTCCCCAAAAGGCGCTCCTCATCACTGGTAGCAGCTACAGGTTTTTGACCACACCCATGAAAGAGAAAATGACTGAACAAAACCTGCCCACCTTCACTCACGTACTCAACCAGGCCACAATCCAGGTGTTGTGTTTGGCTCCTGGGGACAACATCCAGGAGGACACAGAAGGAAATCTTTATAACAAAAGATTTGAGATTCAAAGTTAGCCTTGGGTTAGCCTACAGGGCAAAATTAAGGGCATGTCCTTAATTTCCTGGAATACAAGATGTGAAATTCCTTTTGGCAAAAAGGAAAGGAAAAGCTTGAAGAATATTAAAGCCAACACAAATATGGATAAACTTGTCTTTATTAGGAGAAATGATTCTACTTATATAGTAGACAGGGGCTGATGATCACTCATTAGGTAGACAGAGTGGCATAGGGGGTCACGTTGGGGTGAGGTCATACCAGGATCAGTCAAGGGCAGGTATGGTAATCTGGAATGAGTGGATATTGAACCAGACTATTTGCAGAAGGTGAGGAATTCCCAAAATTGAAAGCAAAAACAACCAAATCTTTGCACATATCATTATTTGAAGGCCATATCAAAATGTCATTAATGGCGCAATTTCCAACACCAGGAGACCTGGAAAACGTACTTCCATACCCACAATATCAACAAAGATAAACCTAGTGGATGCACCATATTTGAAGGACTGGTCATGCCCAAAGCATGTTCCAAGATAATTCAATACAGTTGCTCTCTCCAACCACAAACAAACACATAAACACCTATCAAAGGCAAAGTTACCAACACAAAATACATTAGTATTAACAAGTTCTTTGGTAAAAACAAAGAAAACATCATCAACTGGCTAGAGCACTCAGCCGCTAAACTCTGCAACAGCCGCATCCCTCATAAAAAATGGGTCCAGGAAGCCAGCAAGTGCCTGTATGAGGCCGCAGCTAACTGATTTGCCACCTGGGTTGGCTCACAAACTGACAACCAGATTGACAACTGGAAAGAGTTCAAAGCAGACATCACACACAATTTCCATGTCACCAAATCCCTCCAAGACATCACAATACAGCTCAGTGATCTTCCTCAGAATACCACTATCACAGCTTACGCCAATGAATTTGAGGAAATACACTGCAATATCCAAAACCCAGCACAAGCTGATAACATCATACCAGAGCCTCATTCATCAACAGAATGAAATCCTCTGTTGCTGCCCTCATCTGCCCAGAGGCTAATACCTCCATGCCTGTGCTCATTGCAGAAGCCAAGCACGCAGAAAATGCGCAAACATGGAATATGCTACATGCAACGGCAATTGCTCCTCAAACAGCAATGGCAGAGAAAACTCCAATGGCAACAAATGACAAAATACCAACCATGACAACGGCAACTCCAATTGCAACAAAGGCAATTTCAGCCAAAGCGTAAACTGCTACCGTCCTAAGAAAGAGGACACTGCCAAAGTTAACAATGCTGAGACATCAACCCGCTATGAATCTGACCCCACATTCTCTGAACTTGAATGTCTTTAAACAGAGGAACATGGGAAAAAGAGGAAAACAGGATTAAGTGCCCCTGTCTCCCCCCAAATTGACAAGAAATTGTACCAAGGCACAAACTTTGCTGCTTGCATTCCACGTGTCACACAATCCTTCATTTTTATGAACATAAAAATTAAAGATTGCTCACAACTTCTTATTTACCCGTGCACTTAAAAATCACATACACATAATATTCTATTTGACTCTGGTGCAAAACCCACCATGGTAATCAAACCATTTGTAACCAAGTACATAATACCAGTTGTCAAATCCAACTTCAAATATGCCAGAATGGCAGACAAATCAAAGGTTCTACTTGAAGGCAAAACAACTCCCTTCAGAATTGATCTCCAAGGCATACAAAATTCCATCAAAGGACTTGTCATGAACAACATAAACTACAACATTGTAGCAGGCATGAACTGCTTCACCCAAGTGAACCCCAGCGTATGTTGGAAAACAAAAACCATGACTATCAAATGCAACAGAGTCAATTTTAATATCCTCAAAGAGCCCAATGACCTCATTCTAATAGACACAGTATTTTTCCAGGTCATAAACCAAGACAACTCAGAACTTCTAACCAAAGACAGTAACCTCCACATAATGAGGTACACAAATTTAATAATATACAAACAACTAAAATCCAAGCCCAGAACTGATAACACTCCTAAACAAATATGCTCATATATTCAAGGAAAAGCTCACAGAGTTACCACCCAAACAGGAGGTCAAACATGGCATTGAACTGTGTAAAGCCATGCCTAAACCTGCACCTCTGTACAAACTCTTCCCCATGGAGACCCAAACCCTCAAGACCCACATTGAGGACAGCCTAGCCAAAGGATTCATTCACCTGTCTGAGTCCCCATGGGGGGCAGCAGTGTTCTTTGTAAAGAAAAAGGAAGGCACTCTTTGCCTAGTAACTGACTACAGAGCACAAAATTCAAGCACAGTAAAGAATAAATATCCCCTTCCACTCATAGAAGATCTGTTTGCAAGACTCTCTGGAGCCAAAATTTTCTTTAAAATTGACCTCACCTCAGGTTATAACAAGTTGAAGTAAAAGAAAAGAACATACCAAAAACTGTGTTCTGTACAAAATTTGGATCCTATGAATGTAAAGTAATGAACTTTGGGATGACCAACACTCCCGCAACGTTTGTCACCATGATGAACCAAGCGCTAAATGGCCTCTCAAATATATTATGCAACCTTGACAATATCATCATATTAGCAAAAAAGAGGAATACCTCAAGCATGTCCGCAAGATACTCAATTGACTCGCAAAGCACAAAATTTATGCAGAACCAAGTAAGTGCCAATTTATGGAAAACAAACTCTTGTTCTTGGGCCACATTGTCTCTGACGGTGGCATCAAAGCAGATCCAGACAAAATTAAAGCCAAAAATAACATGCAACGCCCCACCTCTGTTAAACAAGTTAGATGCTTTCCTGGAATGGTAGCTTACCTAAGGAAATACATCAAAGACTGCAGAAAACTCACCGCACCAATCAATGAATTAACCAAGGGTAATATCAAAAAGAAATTCATCTGGACACCAGAATGCAACAAGAATTTCCAACTATTAAAACAAGATTTGATTGAAGCACCAATCTTGCAATACCCTAATAACAACAGGTGCTACAAGCTTGACACAGATGCCAGTGACACCGCCATTGGCGCAGTCCTATGCATCTGCCAGCCAGGGCAGCAAGACTTCCTGTCAGTATGTTACAAAAGTAGAAAACTGACTAATACTGGCATAGATACCCAACACACAATAAGGAATTGCTAGCAATATATCACGCATGCAAGAAATGGAGATGTTATCTAGAAGGACTTTTAAACATCTGGGTACTAACTGACCATAAATCCTTAATCTATTTTAAAACTCAGAACACACTTACACGGGGACAAGCCAAATGGATGTTCCTGCTGGAGCAGCTCAATTTGGTCATCCAATACAAAAAGGGGGCAGAGCTGGTCACAACTGATGCTCTCTCTAGGCTATGTCAGCCAAGAGAGGATTATTATGACCACCTGGACCCTGACTGGCCAAACCTATATAATACTGAGTATAAAACCAAAGGGAAACACCCCTCAACACATCAGCTAACCCATGATAAATTAGTAAGGAACAAAAAATATTTCCATGTATCAAATGGCACAGTATACCAAATAATTAATGACAAACATGTTCCCTACATTCCACTTGCACAAAGCGTTGACACCATATTAAGGCATCACTGCCTACTAGGACATACAAAGGCTAAAAACCTATACCTCACGTTAAAAGAGATAGTATGGTGGCCCAATCTTAAACAAAATATAATTGATGTTCTGAAAAAGTGCACAGTGTGCAAGAAATACGCTAGCACAAAAGGATCCACAGCCAATGGTTAACCCAGTACCTGACCCTGAACCATTCAAGGTTTGGGGACTGGACGTAGTGGGCCCCTTCCCAGAAAGTAAGACAAATCAATGTTTCCTAATTGTAGCCATTGACTTTGATACATGCTGGCCCATCTTCTGGGTAACAAAGGACCACAAAGCAGAAACAATAAACCAATTCATTAACAAAACAATCATAGCTGACTACGGCACTCCAGACTACATCATAACAGATAGAGCAACAGAGTTATCAGGTCATGTAGTAAACAACAATTTGAAATCCAAAAACATCAAATACTCTACAACCTTGCCCTACAGGCCACAGGCTAACGGCAGAGTTGAACACCTAAACAGCAGCCTTATCAGAACCCTTGAGAAAATAATGGATGGCAAAGCCAAAGACACATGGCCACTATACGTGAAACATGCATTATTAGTATCCTAGGTCCACACCAATCAAGGGACAGGCTACTCACTGTTTGAAATAACATACAGATACAAACCAGAGATGGTTACCCACAACAATCAACCATACGTAAAGATCCCCCCGGGAAACCCCCCACAGTAGAACAAGTACCAACTCTATAACACATATGCCTCAAAGCTAAAATATCAGAAATAAAAAGGCTTAAACACAAAAGGTAACCTCTACAGAGGAACCACTCCCCATCAACTCCCCCATCTGGGTCTTGGCTGGAAACAGAAAGAAGCTAGACTCAGTACACAGGGGACCAGGAAGAATCATCAAGTACAGACCAGACAGAAACACCTATCTAGTGAAATTCCAAGGTACCAAAGACCCTGTTGTCAAGAAATACCACAGAACTTGCCTCTGTCTTAGCAAAGGAGAACACTCAACCCAACTGGTACCAACTATTAAACAGCTCCAGGAACATCAGGCGGTAGCCGTCAAGACAAAGCCCCCTCCTGATGTACCAGAGTAACCCCTTAAGGGTGTGTGTGTCAAGGATCTGGATGTATAAGTATTCTGGCTACCACCAACCCACTTAACATCCAGCCATTGCCCAATTTGGTGCCCTCCCAATATACAGTTTGACATACCAAGAATGGCAACCAAGCAATATCACATGACTGTCCAAGTATCCAGTGACTCAAACCCATCCCGCACATGACCAACCCCTAGATTCAATCAAAACTAAATCTCTGCCACAGTCAAGTTTATATAAGTCTAAAGTATTATGCAATAAAATATACTTCTCTTCTTTCTTAATTCCATATTTGACGCTTCCCCAAAAGGCGCTCCTCATCAATATTTCAAGCATCTAAATGAATCTTTTACATGATTTTGATCAAAATGATACCAAAAATGATACTCTAGCTACTCTGGAAGCTCAGATATACAGTAAAAGGTTGGAATCAAGATTTTTTATAATCAAAGGCAGAGACTAAATGTGATACATAAACTCAATCTTAGTACATGTTAAAAAATAAAAGCAACATATCTCTGTGAATACTGAGCCGATATATATGTTCAATAGTATCTTTTAAAGGTACCAATCAGCTCTATATTTAAAAGATTTAAAAAACTCAATATAAAATTTTAGAACAATTATTTTAGCTTTACTAAACTTAATAATGATACTCCACGCAAATAGATTTATTTTTTATTCTTTATTTATACGTGGAATACGAAATTTATTTTAAATAATTACACTTCAAGTTACTTTTTAAGAAAGCCTTTTTAAATTATAAGTTTAATTAAAAGGATAGTAAGTAATCCCAGTCTAAAAATACAATGATATAGTTTGAATTGATTAAATCCAACTTTAAATATTTCTTGGACGGGAACCGCCTAGTAAAATTAAAAATATTCTTGAATCCGAGGCCAAGTCCCCCAAGAAGAAAATTTAAATAAGAGTTTTTAAACTGGTGGCCATAGCATACACGAACATCAAACCAAGGTAATGGATTGTTATGGAGGTTTTAAATATCGGCACGTTACCTTTTGGGGCTATGGGATCGACATAAGGTTTACGTGTAAATTTAATGGATCAATATTAAGTTTAACGTTTAAATAATTTAAGAGTATGGTTGATGACGTTTATTGGTTCTGTACTACGAAGCAGTGAAGTGGTTGATGTAGAATGCTTGGCTGTGGGTGTGATTTAATTGTTATGCAAAGTGAGATGGCATTTCAAAATAACTTATCAAATGCATGAGAGTATCAAACCTAGGGAATATTCTGTATGACTTTGAGCTGTTTGTTTAAAAATGGCTGTAGAGAGTGTGGGGGGTATGGCTCTGCTAGACAAGTTTTTGTCAATTCTTTCTCTGTTAACTAATATTGTTGGAAACTTATTTGACAAAGGAAACACAAATGCAGATAAAACCCATATCGGAATCAGCTGTAAGACCGTGGGCTCCTTTACACCCAGTACATGGCTGTATCTGGCAGATGATGTGGGTTGGGCCAACCGGGCTAGCCAGTTCACAGCCTTTCATTTGCAGCCAGAATGGTATGGCAAAGGCAGTCTTGAAGATGAAGCATGAAATAGCTTCAACAGATGATTTGAGCTCCTGGGTTTTCAAACCTGAGTTTTACTACGTTGGCGGAGGAATCCCTATTTCAGAAAGCTTGTACTGTCCCAGAAATATTTACTGCCTTGTGACAGCTGAGTGGCATGACTCTGCATGGCACGTAGACCGAATCATGTTTTCTAAGCAAAAGGGGCAGTTGCCCTTGCGCATCACCCAATTAGTTACCAACTTCACCGAAGCAAGCTCTGCTCACTATGTCGTTATCCGGGGGCCTAGAGTAGGCAAAGTTGTCTTTAATCAACTGTCGCTGGGTTTAACAGGGCAATATATAACTGGTATAAATCCCTTTACTAGGGTTCCTATATCAAAGGGTTATCCTCTCTTCCTCCCTTCGAAATTGCCTGATGGCGTGATAAGCTTTGAGTAGCTATGGATTGATAAACATAAATGCCTTCATTCCAAATCACTTTTACAAATAATTAAGCATGTTGTTTATATATTACATCTTTATTTAGATATGTTGATTTCAGAATATATTATCCAATCCATCCATTTAAAAATTCCATTGAATTCTACGTGTCAATATATTAGATAGATGCCAACTCTTATAATCGAAAATTCGCCCGCTCTTGGAGTATCCCCTTAAATTACATTGCAGTAATATTGAGCCTTTGAATGAACTTCCATCCCGATTCAACTGAAACCTACCGTTCCATTTCCCTTTAGTAATTTCATTCAAAAGCAATTTTTGCTTGAAATTATCTGATTGGACAGCAGCGAATAACGAAATATTACTATTGGCTGCTAGTATGTTTATTGCCATATTTTATCTCGTGTCAAGGCTAATTGGACCATCAGTTAGATACTTGGCCAAGCCATAGCAGCCGAGGCTAGCATCTGCCCTAACAAGACTGGCCATGGATCTAAAACAGAAATGATTAAACTTAAGTATCTTATAAAATTAGTCAGCATGAAATTAAAATATTTGATTACAATTTAAATTTTTTAGAAAGGTTAGGCGATTTCCTTTTACTTATTGGGATAAACCCGGGGGATGTAGCCAGAAGCTCCCTAAACAAACTGTGCTAATTTTTGCAGTTTACCTGATAAGCCTATTGTTTATAATTTTTTGATATACACCTTATTGCCCCCATTTTATTGTACAAAATGTGTGGAAAATTTGGCTTTTTAGGCTCACTTAAATATTTTGTTTAAACTTTTCCAAAATCTATGCTAGAAACCCCACAAAACTTACTGATTATTACCCAATCAAGGCACATACATCCAATTGTCTCCAACAGATTCAAAATAACCTCATGCCAAAAATAAAGTTTTATCAAGATTATTGGACATATAAGCCTGATTTTAATCAGCCTCACCATCCCAATTTTGGTAGGCCAGCTCAAAATAGACTGGATTAACCATTTTAAAGTTTTTGGGGTTTGCTTTTTACTCACCACAAAACTCTGTTTTATTAGTCAATCTGGATTTACTTAAATCTTACCTTCCTTGACTGAAGGACTTTTAAACAAAACAGGCACTGTTTGAACAATATGTTTCTTATTTTAAAAATTCCCTGGCCTTGTTGGCTTGCAAGAGCTCTAATAATGATGTGAATTGGGTTAATTGTGAAGCCTCAAATGATACTATAAATACAACTCTTAGTGTTTAAGGTTTGTTTTCTGTCTGATCTTAGGCTTCTAGTTCTTTCTGCAATCATAATCAGATGTCATATTGTGCTGCTTGGGGGTTTTAGGGCAGTAGGTGGTGTAGCAAGTCAGCAATTGAAATGACACAGTAGGACTCTTATCTTCTTACACAACAGAACATCTATTTCTGAGTTCTGCAAGAATTATAAGATTTTTAAGTCATTTAATATGTTGTTTGCTATCTTTATTGCTGTATAAGAGTGCTTTTTAAAGTAGGTCAGGGACAAGGAAAGGAAGGGTGAGTTAAGTTTACTTGGAAAGCCTGAGCTAGGTGAAACCAATGATATTCTTGGGTGGTGAAACCTCTACAATAATATTCAGGGAAAAAGGCTCATATTGATTTCAAAAAATATATAGTCATGAGATCTAGGTCAGGTGGCAGGACAAGATCTGAGTTGTCTTCCTGGGAATAGGTGTCTAGAACATGATCTAGATTAGGGTTAGGCTTTTGAGCACTCCTTATATAGAAAAAAGTCAAACAATTTATCAATGTGTCACTAGTTGCTAGCCTTTTTCCTTAATTGTGGGTTACCCATTCTTGCATAATTCTAAAATTAGGCAGAAGTTTCCTTGTTTTTATCCCAATGAGGAAGCATATACAAATTT
Source organism: Entomophthora muscae (assembly GCA_014839935.2). Classification (NCBI taxonomy): domain Eukaryota; kingdom Fungi; phylum Entomophthoromycota; class Entomophthoromycetes; order Entomophthorales; family Entomophthoraceae; genus Entomophthora; species Entomophthora muscae. Next base: position 203,442 of record QTSX02003676.1, read on the forward strand.
GAAAGGTGATTTTAGACCTAAAATTTTAAGTGGGTGGCCTGCACAACACTCTATTAAGACACAATTGACAACAATTAAGATGTGAAGGTTGTTTATGAGGCAGTATCATTTCTTTTTAGATATAAATGGCATATCATCATATAATGTTTTTCTGTGTGTCAGAGCTACCTGATTAGCATCTGAGCACTATGACAGCTATGAATTTTATTTCTCTTCAGTTCCATGTGGCACTTTCTATTTATATGTGTTTTGTACTGCATATAGTGCTGATTAGTAGTTGATCCAGGACATCTGACTTTGCTGAGGAATTAATATTCTGGGATTTTCTGTTGGCAAATAATTAGGACTTTTCTGTTAAATAATCTTTTCAGAATGATGGATAATAAAGATTAGTTTACTACAGTGGTTCTTGAAGCTATATTAAAGCACAAAAAACTCATATGAAAAGGAAGTTAATTCATCTGAAAGCAAAATGAACTCAGATAGAATCAAAAAGAACTTAGCCCAAATTTATTGTAAACTGATAAATTCCATTGGTCTTTAACTTTATTTTAACTGGATTTATTTTTTACATCTGAGTTGTTTTCTATTAAATCTGTGTTATTTTTGCTTACAGATGAGTTTTTTGTTTAGAATCATATCTTTTAAAACTACTGTATCATATGTGAGATTTATTAAAATAAACTTATCAACACATCAATTGATTTGAGATATGTCCATATATGTCTCCACCTAAGCAGGGATCCTAAAATCAGCCTTGTTAAAGGCTATCATGGGCATTCCTTCAGAAAATAATTACGGTATATAATTTACTTGTTTAAATAGCTGATCTGGAATTTGCTGAGAGTAAATCCCCACAATAACAATATCAACCTAGGATTTTAAAACTACTAGTTTATAACTGTTCCTCCTTGGTACTGCTGATCAACTATTGATTTGGTTGACCATCTCTGATAGTCAATCACTAAATAGCTTCAAATTCTGCACAAATAAACAAGGTTTGTAAAAAATTGCTGATTAACCTTTCAAATGTTTAATAAACATAACATGGGTGATTAATCCCTCAATAAATAATGCTTTTTTCTATGCGTATCAAAAACTATCAAATACAGTACTGAGTTTATTGTGATTACTTATCACTTATTTTTATGTAAATGTAGCAAAATAAAAATCTAAATATTGTATATTTAGATGGGCTTTGAACTGTATAGGTCAAAAATAAGCTGTAATCTATTAATCTCACTTTCCCACCAGAATTCAGACAGGATTTCAAGGATGTCAATCCTAGGTCTTTATTAGGGCTGTGGTGTACCACCCCAGACAAAAACTGGATTCTGTCTGTAATTTCAAGAAATATGGAATGGGATATATTTTTCTATTTAAACCTATTTTAAAATCTGTATTTCTAGAATGCTGGGTAAAAAACTATTTTTGGTCTGGGGTGGTAAGCTGCAGCCATAGCCTTTATCCTGTTGAAGATAATTTTTTAAGAAATCATTATGTTTTATAAATACCTGAAAGAATAAAAAATAAAGCATTGTATGCTGCCCTTTAAAATACAGCTAAGTTTTACATCTGTTTTGAGTGCTATCTCTTGAAGAGTCAAAAATCTAAAAATTGATCTTAAAGCTAGCAATAAAAAACCAAATTCTAATATTAAATTGAGATCTTACTATTGAAGAGTCAATTCAGATGGTACACTGTTTATTTAAACAAAATAATGACACTGTGTTAGCTATAAAAGGCTCTTCCATATTAGTTATAAACTAATTTTGTTTTCTGGAGTTTTCACATTTATCATTAGATAAAATTTTGAAAATGTATACAAAAAAGAAAAAAGTTTGTATATTTTTACTTAAAAAAAGAAAATACATATTTTTTATTTTGTTGGGTTAGAGTATGCATTAAACTTTAGAGAGTGATATTTGTTTAAGTTATAAATTTAAAATTTAGATGTTATAATTTATTGTAAGGTGCTAAAAATCTGATAAGATTTCTACTAAAAAAAGCTCACTCTCTAAAATAATGAACCATGTATATTCCCAGCAATTAAAATATCATGCAGCATTGGGAAACGTAATGACCATATTTTAAGGGGATTTATTTTTACTTAAGTATTTTTCTTCTATTACAGAATATTTATGCGACAAAGAACCATACAACCTTTAATTTTAGAGCAACTATATAAATAATTATTTTAAAAAGGGAAAAAAGATTATATCTCCTAAAGTAGATTTTTTAAAAAAATACGTTTAAAACTCTACAAAATGAAGTAATTATTATTCTATCAGTGTTAATACTTTAAAATCAACTATTTTTAAGACATTTTTAAAATTCATTTATAAATAACAAATCAATGCCTATACACTTTTATCAAACTATATATTGGTTTTTGCTATATGATCTTATCAAATTATATAAACTTGTACCGTTGAATAATTAAAACTATATATTAATTGTAAATAAACTCTGATATCAAAATAAAAATAAAGGACTCTTGTTTTTTGAAAATAACTAGGACCTTATTTTTTAAAAAGATAATACAATTAAATTAAGCCATTTTTAAGAAGACAAGATTGCAAAAATAAGTTTGAAGCTCTAAAATTTAATTTGAAGGTAGAAAAGAGCTCCTAGAAAAACTACCAACTAAACTGCATTGACAAGGACAATATTTGATTAAGGGAAAATGGTGACAATCTAGGGGAATTCACGACTAGGTATTCATGCTTTAGGCATCAGCTGATCTATAAGATGTTAGCAATAAAGTTTACCTGATTTTTCTATTTCAATAAACTGAAAATAAGATTGACACCTAACCTGACAATGTATGTGGCCTGTATTAACCTTCTTGCTCCCATAAGTCAACTGGGTTTAATGATATGAAAGTGGTTAGTGGTGACAGACACATGCTCTCAAGATGGCAATGATCCAAGGATGTGAGGTTTAAGGGGCACTGAGATGACAATGAGGGGAGAGAGAAAATTGCACCTCATACTATCATGGATTAGTGATACTATCATTGGAGAGGGAAGGGGAAGGATAATGCAAGTTTCAATCAAGCGACAATCCAGGAAGTGTGAAGTTTGGTGGGGCACTGATACGATGATGATGGGGTATCTGTGAGAGCATATGTCGCATACTATCATGGATCAGATGATATTGGCTTTAGCGTGATGCTGAAGAAAGGGGGACTTGAATGTTTTAAGCCAAGGAAGGTAAAGCTGAACTAACCGGCTTTTTCAACAACAAAGTAATTATGAAAGACCGTCACTGTTGCACAGGAGTGTGGAATCACCCAGGACAATGACAGCTGAACCGGCAGTTTGGTCTTGAAATATGGCTTGCGGAATCTGGAGCCAGGCAGACAGAAGAGGCTCTTTGGGCGAGTGTTGCTTGAGGTCTATTTTCAAGGAGGCACTTATATACCAAAACTTTTGCATCTGCAATGACATTTTATAGACAAATGATCATCTCAAACAAAAGTGTAAGAAAATCCCAATTTTAATGTAATTATCTAGGGGTTTCAATCCAATGGCAGGAAACACTAAAAGGAAATTAAAATGCCGATTTACAATATTATCCATTCTAAGTGCAATGTTGGGTTGGCTTGGTTGAAAAACATATGATAAATGAATGATTTTGGATGAATTGGTTTTTTAAACGTTAATGTCGGACTCAAATTTATAGGTTTATATATGGCAGGCAATCCATTGCAAGTAGTAGAAATTAAGATGTAATAAGAGTTTGATGATTCACGTGTCAAGCGATTCCAGTCACTTTAATACTTATCAAAGTATATATCAACACTGATTTTTTAACCATGCTGTTGGAACAGTAGGCTCAACCTGCCAGCAAGGTTCCAAACAAGCAGGTTTGTAAGCCGCAATCTGATTACCCAGCCACTCAAAGCCAGACTAGGAAGTCAACTCAAATTGCCAAATCCAACATGAACAGATGATGATCCCTTATGGTGGATACCTTGTTTTGGCGCTTGACTCATTACCAGGATCAAGCCACCCCCTTCACCATCCAGCCATGTGATCAACACAATCATGTTCCTGTTATCCTTGATTCACAATGACTATATAATCACTATCTCTCAATAAAGATTATTATCTAGCTTCTAAATATTTTCCCCCTTGTAACTCTGCTAAAACAGCACAGTTACAACAATGCTTTAACATATGCCTATTTAAAGGAGGTTTCTTTGTGGCAGACTGCCATAATCCTTAGAGCTTGTATTTAAATATAATAACAATTATAATGCCTTGAATATGAAAAATCAAGTAACAAGTTTCCTAAGATTTAAGGCTCCATGATATTTTCTCATATTTTTTATTGAAATAACTCTGATCTAAGTAAGATTGGCTGCTCTAGAGACTGAATAAATTAATAAGGTGCTAAAATAGAATTGCGACAAGTCTGGAGAACCCAAATTAACCAAATAATATAATCAACCTGTCATATTAGAACTTTAAAACTTTGATTTTTAAGCAAATCAATAACCCTCTACATAAATTGAGCCTATTTTGCTGGTTCTTGGCTCATTTTAAAGATACATTTTTAGTTAATTTTAAACATTATAAATAAGACCGCATCATATTTAAATAATTAATTAAAATGTAAATCTAATTTCATGTAATCTCTTTTCAACTTCATATCCCAAGAATAAAATGTGTACTTATAATAAAGAATGAATAAAACTGGTATTCTTTCTTTTTTATCTTTTTATGCCTATTAGGCAAACCATATCTTAAAAATATGCTTAGTGATTGGAAACCTTTTCCTTCAGCTAAAGTTTATTTTCCCCAGAAGAGGGGGAAACCATGTTGAGTCTAAACTTTCTGAAGCCAACTCAGGAAGCCACACAGAACCTAGAAGCTCCTGTGACTTCTCTATGAACAAAAAATTATTCTTCAGTTTTTTGACTCTACTATTAACTTAGGATTTTGGGAAATCTGTTCAAAAACCTCTCCTTAATCTTAAAACCTACTGATTTATAAACATACTGTCAATTATATACTTCTTGGAAGTATCTAGAAAAAAATAAAGGGGAAATTAAGAAGAGAATGATACTTTATTTATATTAATTTTGAGGATTATATAGTATCATAAGAAGCCACATACTTTCCATGTGCGTCATGGCAATCATGGGGCTTATCCAAGTAACGTTTCATTTAGGATTTGAAATGTTTGACCCTCATATAATAGGAACATCTGATATGAGTGCCATCAATTATTTATTAATTAGGTGATTTCTCAGGGATAGTTTTCCTGAAGAAGAATAATTCCAGATGTTGCAACATATACATAAATCTAAACAGTTGACAACAAGGCAACCTATATAGAAGAAGCAAAAAAAAGCAGTGGAAAAATTTTAATTGAAGAATTTATTTGGATTTTAAGCAAAATTTATTGTGACTTAAACTCTTGTACTCTCCAAGGATGAAGTAGGAGTGAAGGATATATTGTGACTTATTGTCATATGAATGACTTATTTTTAAAGAAAAGGAGGATAAGTATTTTCAAAATGAATTTTCAGGGGGTTCAAGCCTTCTCTCTCAACACACTCCCTGATTAAAGATATAGTATTTTGTGAAAGCTACATCTTAGGAAGTTCACAACTTTATTAGTTTTCTAATGATTGATAGCTAGATGAAAGTGGGAACTGATTTCTCTAGTAGCCTCTTTTGCTTGAGAAGAGGTGAGACCTTTGACCTTTTTAATAACTTCTCTTTTTTCTGAGGAACTCCTCATCTTATATGTTATGTTATGTTATATTATGAAAATATTTTGGAAAATATTCTTGATCCTTTTTTTCATGAGTCTTGTGCCTGTGTTTTTTTGGAAAGGACACAGATTGAGTTTCCAGGCAAAGAGGTCATATTTGATAATTAAGTTTTGTATGGAAATCTAACTGGTGGCTACAAATTGGCTTTGAGCCTGGTGATTCTTTAGTAAATGATTATGTGCCTATTTATAGTGGCTTATTTATAAAAATAATATGTAGTCATTGTTGTGGGTAAATATCTCTGAAACATTAGTAATAGATAAGTAAAAAAAGGGATTAAATAGTTTTTTGGTTGGTTATGCCACTGAATACTATATTAAATGATTGACATAATGTGACTAGGTGACCTTGTCTTTTAAATTCATGATTTTTTCTAACATGTGTACAAGACTGGCATTCAGTTTTTTAATGATATTTTGTGTGAGGAACAGTGAAAAGTTCTATAGTGTTCTGCTGACTTTTTTTGCAGGTTTTAATCCACTGTATTCCTTACTTTTCCAAAGACTCAATCTGTAAAGATTTATTATAGTGAGCCATAGTCAGAGATAGTTGCTTTGTTTCATAAGCAGATTATTTTTTCTGAATTGTATTTTTTGTTGTTCAGAACACTGACCAGTGTGTGGCAAAGTCAATTTCTAAAATTACAGATAGTTTGTTTACTTAAGCTTATGGGGAGAGTATTGTTACATTAAAGCCCAAAACTTTAAATTTTTTAGTTCAGGTACACTATTTAATATGAGTTTAAGTGCTGTTTTGGCTTTATTTTTTGAAATGTGGTTAAATCATTTAATAAAGCTATAACATCCTGTTTAAGTTGACCCATCAAAATTCTTCCATTGATGTGAGACATAGACCTTTGACTTATGTGTTTTTCAATAGTTTTTGATATCTTAGGATTGTGCCAAACTTTAAAATTAGAGGAATACATGTAATGTTTTTTATTTAAAATGTGGCATACTGTTCCATTTTATAAATTAAGGTATTTTTTATTAGTGTATAATGTTTAAATTAATGGGCTCTGGGGTATTTGCACTTAGTCTTGTCTGTTATGTACAGGGTGGCTCATTAAGGCACCAGATGATCCAAGTGATTCTCTCTAAGATGAAAATTCTAGAAAGGGCATAAGCCACAGCCAAATTCACACCCCTTTTATTAGATATTCATGTTTAGTGGTTTCAGAAGAAACATGCATTTGGCTTTATTATGAGTTTTATGTGGCATGTGCTTCTTTGGGCTTTCTAAAAAAGACAGTAGGGTAATCATAACTGAATAAATGGATTCATACTAAGCCAAATAATAGTCTTAAGAGATAAATTTGAGGCTTAAGTTTAAGGCTCTATTAATGAAGAATATAAGTAGACTTCTTTAATTAATGCTAAGAAAGGTGTGCCAAAGTACAGAAAATACAAAGTAAAAGATAATGAGACTCCTTAGTTTTTAGTAGAGATATAATAGAACTATAACATTATTTTACATAAATAATTAATTAGGCAGAAAGAGAATTTACCAACAAAATAGATGGGAAAAATCATTGGCACTATTGCAAAATCTTTGATTACTCCCTCTTGGGAAAGCAATTCCTCAAGCAACTCCCCAAATGATCCCCCAACTATTTATTAAGTTGGTGGCACTCTTATCTTTTGCACATCTATTATGGGGATCAAGCATTTTGAGTCCTAAGAGGAACACTACTCAGATAAGCCCCAGGACTTAAGAGGAAACTTACTTGGATAAGTTCCATGATTTGTATGACAAACATGGACAACATGTGGCTTCTCATGATACTATATAGTACTCTAAACTCATATCAAATAAAGTAACATTCTCTTCTTAATTTTCTCATTTATCTTGTTTATTATACTTCTCAGAAGTATATACTTGACATTGTTAACAGAGGAAGGCTATCCACACCTACGCAACTTAAAGGAAAAATTCCTCCCAAGAAAATAATCCAGCAGATGGTACTTCCCACTGGCCAGAGACAATACAAAGAGAGTCAGGATGTCTCTACAAGATTCACTGTCTTCAACATTATCTTTGTAGCAAACAAACATTACAAGTTTCTCAGTACAAAAGGAGTCCTGAATTCACTTCCAGTTTCTGAAGCTACCAAAATACCCAACATTGTATTCCAACGCCTACACTCAGCAGAAATTGGAACAGTCTCAGGACTATGCCAAGAAAATTTCAACCTCTGGATACAAAGCACAGAAAACAAATTTACACAAATAGGTTATTCCCACAAACTCTGGGCAAGAGAAACTACTTTACGCGTTAACAGGGCTGCCTTGCGCTTTGTAAGTGAATGATTTGATCAACACCCTGGTCACAACAAAAACTGTGACATGTTCAAGAGCACCCTCCTGGAAAAATCTGCCATAAAAGACTCTGAAGTTGTGATCATGATAGAACTCAGACCCTTCAAAATGATAGGAATTATCAAGGAGTACATTGCAGCCTATGAAAACATAAATAATTGAGCTCCCTAACACCATCAACTTTGATGAGGCTGGACTTCTACAATGTCCTCATGAAAATCAGATGCCATTTTGACATGAGCCATTGCAAAAACCTCCAAGACGTGTTTTTGGAAGGAAAACAAGCTTCACAAAAATCTGACAACCTGCATGTAACCAACAAACAGAAGGAGAGTCCCACAGCAAAAAAAGAAACTCAACCTAATAAGTATAACAACCTAGCTAACAACTCCCATCCTCAAGGTGGAAATTGTACTTCTCAAGCAAATCAAATGAGCACTGATAACGCCACCAAGGAGGGAAAAGCTCAGGGAGTACTTAGATAAGCTATTCTCTGCCACTTTGCAAGACTTTTACAGGGACCAGTTTGTAGACTCAATTACCATGATCCAAGTACCTTCCAGAAATCCTATACTGTTTTCTGCCCAAACTGGAAATAAACTCCTCACTTATCTTTTCTGCTTTTGCAGATATCAGGGCACAACACTATTTGAAACTGGAGCAAACCAATCACCTGTTGACAAAGAATTTGCCAACTTCATGAAGCTACCTACAACCAAGAGAAAAATCAAGAGAGTTGTCATGGCAGACAACCAAAGCACCCCAGTCATCAGAGAGACAAAACTCTTCCAGGCCCAAATAGGGACATGAAGACTACCCTTAGTGGTCCAATCATACTAATCCCTGAGTATAATGTTGTTCTTTGTATGGATTGGATGAGAAAGACCTAACCTCATATCAGCTGGGGTAGCGCTACCCTCACCATACAGTGAGGAGAGGTGCATCATCACATGTATCCAACCCACATTGACACACTCATGAGAGACTATGTGTTTGTAAAAATCACAGAAACAGAAGAAGAAAAGGACCCTAGCAAGATTGATTGAAACAATTGCATATATGAGATTACCCACTTTAAAAATATAGAGACCTCACTCAAACATGACCCAATCCAACAACAGATAGTCCTAGAATTCCCTTTAGTTTTCCAAGAAACGTTACCAGGACTACTGCCCAACCGGGCCATCCAGAACAAAATCAACTTCAAGGTAAGCGTGCCAAAAGCACACCCTATCTACTGCTTAATACCACAAGAAGACAACACTCTAAAGATCTAGCTAGATGAGGCCCTTGAAAAAGGACTCATACAACCACCCAAATCTCCATTTGGCGTGGCTGTCTTCTTTGTAGAAAAGAAAGATGGAGGTCTCTGCCTGGTCACAATCTATAGGGCGCTCAATGAGGTCACAGTTAAGAAAAGGTATTCCCTGCCCCTGATTGATGACCTTTTTGACGCCCTGGGGGTCCCAATTCTTCATAAAATTGACTTGACAGTGGGTTGTCACCAAAAATTGAGTAAAGCCTGAAGATATCCCAAAGGCCGCCTTCAGAACTAAATACAGATCCTTTGAATGTGTTGTTTTCAATTTTGGGATTAAAAGTGCCCCAGTACCTTAGTGACCTTCATGAATAAGGTCTTCAAAGAACACATCAAAAAACAAGCAGTTATCTACCTTGAAAACATAAAGATATACAGCCCAACTAAGGAACAACACTGAAAAGATGTCTGCCTGGTCCTCTGCACTCTCAAAGATAATCAACTTATAGCCAAGCCCTCAAAATGTGACTTCTTCTCAGCAGAACTCCCATTTTTAGGACACATTATCAGCAAGGACAGAGTGAAACCAGACCCAGAAAAGATACAATCCATAACCAGTATTCCAGCACTGCAAAAAGAGTTAACTTCATACATTCCTAGGCATGGTAGCCTATGTAAGGAGGTTTATCCCTGACTGGGGCGCCTTGACTTCCTCCTTATCCATAATCACAGGCAAGACAAAAAATTTATGTACACCACCAAGAGACCAATACTTCTTACAACCAAAAGGTGCATGGTCACTGCCCCTATCCTCCAGTATCCAAGTTTTAAGGGAGTATACAAGCTGGAAGCTGACACATTCAATTACGCAATAGGAGGAGTACTCCAAATTCAAACTGAAGAAAAGGAATTCCTCCCTGTAGCTTATGAATCAAGGAAACTGTATGATGGTGAGCAAAGATATCCTATACATGACAAAGAACTGGTAGCTATTGTGCACTTTCTAATGAAGTGGCAATGCTATCTGGAAGGTGCACATATATTAAAAGTGCTAAATAACCACAAATCATTTGTATTCTTTAAGACTCAAAAATACCTATCCTGACAACAAGCCAAATAGATGAGCCTCATACAAAGGTACCCCATGATAATTATATAAGCCAGGCAAGGAAATACTTACCGCAGATGCCCTGTTAAGGCTAGACCGTAAACATCTCCTATGCACTGATGGGGACCCTGATTGGCCTGTGTTAATAATGGGAAATCTCCTAGAGGGGTTCCCACCTGGTACACCAATGGACATCTAAGAGAAATTCCTCAATAACAAACATTTGTTCAAAAACATATATGGTACTCTACACCACATACTACCAAGTGGCAACACTGTAACCTATGTTCTGTCAAAAAAAGATTGATACAATCCTTTGATACCACAGAGATCTGGGACACACCCATAGTAGTAACTTTCATGAATACTGCAAGACACACTACTGGTGACCCAACATGCTGGACAACATCAAGGAGTACTAGACTAATGCAAAGTCTGTGAAAAGTATGCCCACTCCAAGGCACCCCCAAGTCAGCAATACCAGTGTCAATCACACAACCCTTCAAGGTATGGTTGTTTGATATTGTGGGACCAATGCCTGGTGAAAACAAAGGCAAGAAGTACATCATAACAGCTATTAAATATGCAGCTAGATGACCTGTAGTACAAGCTACAAAAGAACACAAAGGAAACAATGTAAGGCAATTTATTGGCAAGGAAATCATAGCTAAGTTTGGGAAACCTGAATTCCTAATCACAGATGGAGGAATCAAACTCAAAGCCATTGGCACCAATATCTACCTTGCTAAAAACGGAATCAAACACATCATTGTCAGCCCCTATCACCCACAATAAAATGGAAGAGTTGAAAGGCTGAATGGTTTCCTTGTGGAAGCTCTCAGTAAGCTTTCTTCCAAAAATCCAAAGGTCTGGGTCAACATGCTGCCAATAGCACTTATGTTGTACAGAACACAAGTCAACCCCAATACAGAAAAAAAGCCTGTGTGAACTTGTCTATGGAAATAAACCCGCCATTGTCAGTACCAAGTTAGGATCATGATTACCTCTGCCTAAAAAGTACCAGACAATAATGACCCTGACTTACAGCATGCCATAAGAGACCAGGAAAATAAGGAAAAGGATAGGGTTGAGAGAGAAGCAATCCAATTACAACAAAAAGGCTTCCAAGGTTGGGACAAGATCTGGGTCATTAATCACAATAAGCACAAATTGAACCCAGGGCTACGTGGACCAGGTATTGTCATGGAAGTCAAGCCAAACAACACCTACTTCACCAAAGGAACTGTTAGGGAATCAACCCTGATCTGCTGGCTTGCTAGCGTTTGGGAACTGGCGGTTTGCGGACTGGGTGGGCAGAGCCCACCAAAGGATTGGTGCTAACTTAATGAAGTAGGATATTGACTTGCCCACACATGACCACAGGCTGGCGGCAGGAACATTAGTATCTATTACTCTGATGAGAGAAATATAAAAAATCCCAAATAGCTTATTGGTATGGTTCAAGGGAAGTTCAGCGGCAGATGCAGGCATTGGTTTGGGGGTGACAGGTGGTTCCATGTCTAATTGGTAGGCAGGAAGGAAGTTGTATTTATCTCTGAACAGGCAGGGCTTGGTAACGTACCAAGGGCCTTTCCAGTTGTATCTAGTTAACTCTTTAGTTCTGGCCAAGGGATCCTAGGCTAATATATTTTCTGTGGTGTAGACCTTGTACTCAGGCTTTGAAGGGTATTCTGTGAAATGAACAGGACCAAATGGAGCACCCAGAAGATGGTACGTAGCTGGCGGGTTGGCAGGAGGGTCAGATGATCTTTGAGTTAACTGGAAGATGGCAAGAATAAAATATGGCAATAATTGGGGAAACCAATATCTCATAACATTTATTTTAAAGTGACAATGTGGATTGATCTTGGCCTGGCAGGTACTTATACCGCGCTGCCAGGCTTAATTTCCTGGTTGGGTTTCCTGAGCTTGGGCAGTTTGGAATATGGGGTCTTAGATGACAATGTGGCACTCAGCACTGGCAGGTTGTCACTAGCTGCTTTGGGATGAGAAGACTTTGAATCTTTCTGTTTGGAAACTTGGATGTTGGGTGCCTCTTCAGTTTTAGTGCCACTTCCTGGGCTTTGGGGGAATTTGGAATAATTCTCATTGGGGAACTTGTGCATTTCACTGAGCAAACTGCTGGTGTCAGATATTGGCACCTTGGTGAAATTCCTGGCACCTTGCACTGGTGGTTTGCTTGAAGAACCCTGCGTAGTGGTTCAGAGTTTGGGTCCTGGTGGGTTGGTAATAGCTTTGTCAATTGGTAGTGGACTGTTGGGTTCTCAGCCTTTGGATCTGGCGGCCTGTGAAAGTTTTTGTTAAGGATTTGACTCTGGTTCTGTACTTTGGGATTCAGGTGCATTCAAATTGTCATTCCTGACAAGAATTGGCACCTGTACAGAACTCAAAAATATTCACCATGACTGACTCAGACAAGCCCCATGACTTAAGAGGAACAATTACTTGGATAAGCCCAATGACTGCCATGACGTGTATGGGTGGTATGTGGCTTCTCATGATACTTTATAATATTCTAAACTTATATCAAATAAATTATCATTCTCTTCTTAATTTTCCCCTTTATCTTGTTTATTATACTTCTCAGAAGTATATACTCAACAGCACTGTTAAGTGGATGGAAATTAAAGATCATCCTTTTAAGTGAACAAAAACTTGGTAAAAAGAGAAAGAAAAGAGTATTTTGTATCTTTGCAATCCAAGCCAAGCACAATTGAAATTTCCTGAATATTATGATTCATGATAACAAGAAAGTGTGTTTAAATTTTGAATTAAATGAGTGACTTATGATTTGAGAATATTTTATCTTGAGATGCCCTTCTGGATAGATATCCACTTCTAGGATTTGTGTTAGATTTCAAGAAGTACTTTACCATTAATCAGAAAATCCTGTTCTAGTAGTGACAGTTTACAGGAAATTGTAGCACTCTATAAAGTAATCATCTGAACCTGGTTGCTTTATGTCTAAGAATACTACAGTCAAGGTTTCACTAGCCTCAGTTTCCTGTTAATATTGAATTGCATTATTGGTTTAATGAAAGCTTTGTCTTTTGATCAAGACCCTTTTAGGTTTTTGAAGTTAGCATTGCATTTGGGATTCAAGTTGTCTCTTTTCATATTGTCTTTGAGAAAATCAGGGATAGGGGCTGGTATTTTTCCTCATTCATTGATTTATTTCCTGAGGTACTATAAATTTTCAAATACCTTGTATGATCTTTATTATGTTAGTTATGGCATATTTTCTTTAGCCTTAAACATGTCTCTTAAGCTTTGAAACCACCATCATACATTGTATGGTCCAGAAAAAGTAACTCTGTTTTGAGAAACTCATATTTTGAGGGGGGTTTATGCAGCTGGTTTATACAGAGCCAATACAGGTTTTCTTCATATGTTTGATGTTTTCTTTTTTTGGAGAAGCTTATGATATTTTTAGATGATTTAGTATATTTTTAAGACTTCTTGGGGATTTTTTCATCATAGCAAAAAATTGCTTTAGTTTTTTTATACCAAAGTCCATTTCTTATATGAAAAGACATTTATGGCTTATACAGCAAGCCTTGCAGCCAAGAGGAAGATAAAAGTAATAGAAGGATTTGTGAGCTAGGTGCAAGGAACCTGGAATCTCTAGGGAAACCTTTAGGAGGTGGAAGGGGAGACAATGTGAGGTTATAAATCTTGATTTGTTAAATTTACTGCTACTTGGTGCTGTAATTAATTCATCACAAAGCCTGCCATTGTGGCCTAATCTGCTTCCAGGTCTTTCAGACCATACTGGCTGAATTCCTGTCAAAACTCTGCCTTAATATACATCCCATATTGTGGGGGAATAGACATATAGGGTATTTGAATGATTGGTCTGTCTGAGAAGGAGTGCAACACAGCTGTGTTAATTACCAAGAGAGATGTATGCAACACAGTGGCATAGAAGGACTCTGTGTTATTTATGGGTTAAAGATAAAGAACTAATATGTGACCAATCTATAATTACACTGGGCTGTGGTTAAACAAGGTGGTTGAATTATGATAGATTCATGGGTTGGAATTCAAAACAATAGGATTGGTCTTGGGGTATTTTCTAGTGTTATGATGTAGTGCCAGAAATCAATTAGGTTGTACTAATTAACGACTAATTGAATAATCTGACCAATTGTTGTAACTGAACCAATTATAGTTTAGCATTTAGATTGGGGAAGACAACAGTCCAATAGAAAGGACAATAATAGGAATACAATAATATTTATTTAGAGAGTAAAATAATTATATACTATATCAAGAAGCCACAAGTCCACTAGGGGGTGGCACTGTGGAAGGATCCAAATAGAGTTCGAGTTACAAATATCTTAGTTGAGGGGTAAGTGCATCGACTTAGCAGCGCTCTTATTTAGAAGATAGTGCTCATAACTTGACATTGGCCACAGAATACTCAATACCGTTAGATACATCATGGAGCGCTTCTATGAACGCCCCCTGGGTATTGTGAGTTACAGTAGCGGGCAGGGAGTCAATCTCAGTCGCAACAATCGCAACAGTTAAACACCTTGATTAAATTTTATGTTGTGGTTTTTAAGTTCAGTGTTGAATGTCTGATATGGAAATTGGTTTTTAAGGGGTTGAATTTATTTTAAGATTTCACAGATGACGCTGAGCTTTGATAGAATGTACCAGAATCTTGGTACTTAAGGTGGGTATATAACTTTGAAAAACACGGTATCAAAGTTTCTTTGAGGAGGCGCTTGGACGATTTTCGCCAATGCGAAATAAGCCGTGGCGATTATTAATCTTTGATGGCTGCTAGTAGTTTTAGGATCGGGCCTTGAGTCGATTTCGATTGTGTCAGTAAGCGTTCAAGGACCCCTGCTTACCGCTTGTCGGATAGACGGGATTTCTTATTTGAAGCTTGTTTTAAAGGGGCTTCACTGGGTTCCTTTACTCAGCAAGTAAATTGCACCTTAGCCAACTGGCCAGCACGAGTAAATGAAAAGGAGCCCTGTTTGGTGGAGAGACCCCTGGGGTTTGATTCTTACAACTCCGCAAGGATTAGACTGTATAATTATATTGGGTTAAGTGGAACTTGGCTTGGCATCTTTTGTGGGGTATGCTTATTAGATGTCAGCTAAATGCTCCTTTTGATTTTTCAAATTGGAGTAAGCCGGGCTTATAAACCATGTGAAACTAACTAGGAGCCATTCAAATTAGAAAATACTTAGCCCCTTGTAAACAGGAGTATAATTGTCATACCCTGTCAATATAAATAGCCTCCAGCCACATTGATAACGACATGAATACCCTTCCCTCAATAACCATGCTTCTATCCGATAACCATGCCCTCTTTGCAACAGAGCCCCTGGCTTTGACAAGATCGTTGGAGGATAACTTCCAGCTCTCACGTTTCAAACTCGATTTCTCAGTATTAACCACTCATGAGAAAACTCCTCCTCGCCACCGCATGTCGCCCTATCAGACAGGTTGCCTTGAAGTATCCTTCAAAGCTTCTCACTTCCCTTCTCGCGACTGCAGACAGTTCATGGCCTTGCACTTGCAGCTTTCCGCGAGAAAGGTTCAGGTGTGGTTCCAAAACAAGCGCCAAAAATACCGCACCCATCACATTCCTCTTCCCCTAGTTTCTTTAGTCTGAATGATGAAATTATTTTTAATAAATTTGTTAATAAACCACGCAATCAAACATTTATATCTACTGATAAAATAATGTACATTTATTTTTACAAATCCAGCCACTTCTTTGAGCTATAAATCGATTCCAGTCACTCATTAGTCAATTGAACCCCCATTTGGCAATAAATCAGACATTTCCTGATTGCCCAAATAATCCATCACTGAAATTTAATCGCCATGTCAGTGGCAAACAGTTCAAGTTTAGTACTGAAAGGGTTTAATGCCACGTTTCTTATGCTGATTTCCTGGAAATTGCTTCTTGTCCCTTTGAGACCAAATCCAATTTTAACGTGAATTGTCCCTACAGAGCCAATAAAGAAACTCTCTCTTGCTTAATAAAAATATATTCATTTCATAAGGTTTGCTTTTAATTGCTTTTGATCTCTGGTGCATCACCTTATTAAAACAAACAAGATCACCTTCAGTTTCTAATAAATAGGATGCTCCTCCCAGTGTGGTATATTATCACCACTTATAAGAAATACAACTGCATTGTCATCTATCAGATCAAAGTTCATCCAAGCCATTTTTCTACTTAATAGACCCCTCAAAAACGCTGTACCAATTTTCTCTCTCGGAATCTAGTCGGTGTTATGATAATCACTCAGCATTTTGGGCAGGAAGTTTTTAAGCCATGAAAATAAAGGCCTCACGAATTAGTTTTTATAGCTGCTAGGATAAACAAAAGCTAGCCACACTAAAGCAAAATCCACTCAGTTGAGAGCAAAAATAGAAGCTAATAAAAATTTATTGAAATTCAATATAAATTCATTTTTTATTTTTGCTTTTATCTCAGTTAAAAATGTTCTTGATTGAGTGAATTTTCTTTCAGGTTAAAATGTTTTGTTTATCTCACAGCTCTAAAAATGCTGCCCAGTAGTTTTTCAACCTGTTGAGATAGACAAAAATATACCAGCCTAAAACAAAATTGGTTCAGTACCAAAACAAATATCACCTTTTTAGATAGAAATAGAAGCCCATTCCATGGAAAATGTGCGCCAATTAGCAAAAATGTCCAAACACACAAAAAGTGATGCAGAATGAGACCAAATTCACTATGATCCCGCAACAACCATCCCAATCACTAAACCAAATTGATTTAAGTCACGATTAAAGCCAATATGTTTAATATGGGTTTTAAGAACAAACTGCACCCAGTGACTAGGGCTGCTTTGGCCAAGCCCCAGGCAACCGAAGTCAGTTTCTGGCTCCGGGTCCCTCCTTAAAAATATTTTTTTGAAATATTTAAACATCAAGAAAGTACGTCTTTTTATAGCGGCTCCAAGCCAAAAGCTACCCAGGGTTGAGTCAAAGCATCCCTACCAGCGACCGAAGTGAGAAACTCAATCTAACCATGAGCCCTAATAGCAACTGAAACAGACAACAAAAACATTTAATATCAAAAATAAATTAATGAATCTATCCTAATTTTACCTATTAATCCAAATTAATATAGACAATCCAGAGATAAAATTAGAAATATAACATTCTTCATGTCTGATTTTAGGTGGAAACTATAAAATAAATCAAATATATCAGTATGAGCAGCTGAAAGTGTATGTTACAGCCAATAATAAAAATATAGAAAGCTTACAGCTAATATGGAACAGACAGTGGGGAGGACAATCTTTGTGGTTGTTATATAGGGACAAATAAAAATTAGATTGATTGAACTTTATACAAAATTTGGTCTAATTGTTTATTTGTTTTTATTTTGTACCTAAATAGATGCATCACAACAACAGAGTCAAGGAGCCAAAGGAGTACACCATGGAGGTGAAAACCCCTTGTGGGTCAAAGAACAGAGTGGTCATTATCCAGGAGGCAGGAGGTGGGAGTAGCTCTGATTCAAAGAGTTTACCAAAGCCACTAAGATGCAGCAATAAACTTGGGGCACCCAGGCTGGCAGAACAGTGAATAACATCACTGCTGAGAGAGTTTCCTTGATTTAAAAGCCATTGTCCCTCCAAGATGGTATTTCTGCCAGCCTTATAGAGAGTTTAAACCTATTCTGAATATCACTATGAGCCTTATGTGAGTGATGGCAAAGGGGAAGATAACAACAAAGTGACATAGTATTATTGAACTGTGAAGGGGGAGCAGGTGCTCAAAAAGGTCACCACACTTTACTGCTGGGTGCCTATGCTATGTGTCTTGGAAGAAACCTTTGAGCTGTTACATGTACCCAAAAATTGGCAACTGTGGTGAAGCTGACTCCCTGGTACCAACAAATTGTCAAGTACCAGGGAGTCAACTGCCACATATGTAAATCTAATAGTATTTTCAGCTTAACCAACTTTGAGCTAACTGATTTATTAAATAGAGTTGAATTTGTGTATTTTTAATCTTGGATTTTGGTTTCAACCCCCTAAATTACTAGTAAAAATTAGCTTAAAGACCAATTTAATGGGCAATTTATAAGTAAATTTACTAATAAAAATGAGAATCAATTGTGTTCAATACTCTAAAAAAAAGGTAAACCAGTTTCACACTTTTTAAGCCAAATCTTAATTTTATTAATAAAATACATATGCGCTTATATAAACTTTATTATTTACTATTATAATTTTATTATTAGTGTCCATAGTTGTTGATTAGGCTCCCAAGCACCACTATACTGGATTTAGTGGCATATACATTAATCAAATACCCCACTTGTTTTACATTATGTAATTTCTGGGTTTGTGGATTAAGTGGTGCCACATAAATTGAGCCCAATTTATTAAGAGATTTCATATGCAATTTATAAAAAACTGAAACTTGACATCTTCTTTGTTCAACTCTATCCTCTTGACACCCAATTGGTTTTGGATTTAACTTTTCAAAGACTTGGAATTAAGGCTAAATTAATATGTGATGCACTATGAGCGCCACTCAACACCCATCCACTTGACACTTTAACTGGGGAACTAGTACAGAGAGCTTCTTAACGTTTTAACCAACATTATGGTAAATAGTTCACTCTCAGCTCCTCCAGCATAATATTATAACTAATGAACACCTTCCCACTCATTTACTTTTTTAACTTATTGTTGAGGGTCTGGATGTACAGGCATTCTGGCTACTGCCAACTTACTTAACATCCAGCCATTGCCCAATTTGGTGCCCCTCCAATATACCACTTGACATACCAAGAATGATAACCAAGCAATATCACATGACTGTCCATGTATCCAGTGGCTTGAACCCATCTTGCATATGACCAACCTCTAGGTTTGATCCAACTAAATCCCCGCCACAGTCAAGTCTATATAAGTCTAAAGTATTATCCAATAAAATATACTTCTCTTCTTTCTTAATTCCATATTTGAAGCTTCCTCAAAAGGCACTCCTTATCACTGGTAGCAGCGGTAGGTTTTTTGACCACGCCCATGAGAGAGAAAATGACTGACCAAAACCCACCCACCTTTGCTCATGTATTCAACCAGGCCACATCCCAGGAGACCTGGAAAACGTACTTCTGCGCCCACAACATTGATGAAGATATACCTAGTGGATGCACCATATTTGAAGGTCTGGTCATGCCTAAAGCATGCGCCAAGATAATTTAATACAGTTGCTCTCTTCAACCACAAACAAACGCACAATCACCTATCACAGGTGAAGTGACCAACACCAAATACATTAGTATTGACAAGTTCTTTGATAAAAACAAAGAAAACATCATCAACTGGCTAGATCACACAGCCGCCAAACTCTGCGCAGGCTGCATCCCCCATGAGAAATGGGTCCAGGAAGCCAGCAAGCACCTGTACAAGGCTGCAGCTAACTGGTTTGCCACCTGGGTTGGCTCACAAACTGACAGCCAGCTTGAAAACTGGGAAGAGTTCAAAGCGGACATCACACACAATTTCTGCACCATCAAATCCCTCTAAGACATTGCAATACAGCTCAGTGATCTTCCTCAGAAGACCACTATCACAGCTTACGCCAATGAATTTGAGGAAATATGTCGCAAAACCCAAAACCCAGCACAAGCTGATAACGTCATACCAGAGCCTCATTCATCAACAGAATGAAACCCTCTGTCTCTGCCCTCATCTGCCCAGAGGCTAATACCTCCATGCCTGCGCTCATTGCAGAAGCCAAGCGCGCGGAAAAACGCGCAAACATGGAATATGCTGCATGCAACGGCAATTGCTCCTCAAACGCAATGGCAGAGAAAACTCCAATGGCAATAAACGCCAAAATACCAACCATGACAACAGCAACTTCAATTGCAATAATGGCAATTGCAGTCAAAGCACAAACTGCTCCAGTCCCAAGAAAGAGGACACCGCCAAAGTTAACAATGCTGAAGTAGCAACTTACTATGAATCTGACCCCACATTCTCTGACCTCAAAGGTCTCAAAACAGAGGAACAGGGAAAAGAGGAGGGGGAACAGGCTTAAGTGTCCCTGTCTCCCCCCAACTTGAAAAGAAATAATACCAAGGCACGAACTTTGCTACTCGCATTCCCTGTGTCCTGCAGTCCTCCATTTTTATGAACTTAAAAATTAAAGATCACTCACAACTTCTTATTTACCTGTGCACTTAAAAATCACATACACATAAAATTTTATTTGACTCTGGTGCACAACACACTATGGTTAGCAAACCCTTTGTAACCAAGTACAAAATACCAGTTGTCAAATCCAACTTCAAATACGCAAAAATGGCAGAAAAATCAAAGGTTCTACTCAAAGACAAAACAACTCCCTTCAGAATTGACCTCCAAGGCATAAAAACGTCCATCAAAGGACTTTTTATAAACCACATAAACTACAACATTGTAGCAGGCATGGACTGGTTCACCCAAGTGAATCCATGCGTATGTTGGAAAACAAAAACCATGACCATCAAACGCAACAGAGTCAATTTTAATATCCTCAAAGAACCCAACAATCTCATTCTAAGAGACACAGTATTTGTCCAGGTCATAAACCAAGACAACTAAGAACGTCTAACCAAAGATAGTACCCTCCACATAATGAGGTACACTGAGTTCAATAACATGCAAACAACCAAGATACAATGCCCAGAACTTGTGGCACTCCTAAATGAATACACCCATGTATTCAAAGAAGAACTCACAGAGTTACCCCCCCCCCCCAAACAGGAGGTCAAACATGGCATTGACTTATGAAAAGCCATGCCCAAACCTGCACCCCTCTACAGACTCTCTCCCATGGAGACCCAAACCCTCAAAACACACATTGAGAACAACTTGGCTAAAGGCTTCATCCGCCAGTCTGAATCCCCATGGGGGACAGCAGTATTCTTAGTAAAGAAAAAGTAAGGCACTCTGCGTCTAGTAATTGACTACAGAGCACTAAATGCAAGCACAGTAAAGAATAAATACCCTCTTCCACTTATAGAGGACCTGTTTGCAAGACTCTCAGGAGCCAAATTTTTCTCTAAAATTGACCTCACCTCAGGTTACAACCAAGTTGAAGTAAAAAAAGAACATACTAAAAACTGTGTTCTGTACACATTTTGGATCCTTCAAATGTAGAGTAATGAATTTTGGGATGACCAACGCTCCCACAATGTTTGTCACCATGATGAACCAAGCGCTGAATGGCCTCTCAAACATATTATGCAACCTTGACAATATCATCATTTTAGCAAAAAAAAGAGGAATACCTCAAGCATGTCTGCAAGACACTCAATTGACTTGCAAAGCACAAACTTTATGCAAAACCAAGTAAGTGCCAATTTTTAAAAAAGGAACTCCTGTTCTTGGGCCACATTGTCTCTGACAGTGGCATCAAAGCAGATCCAGACAAAATAAAAGCCATAAATAACATGCAACACCCCACCTCCATTAAACAAGTTAGATGCTTTCTTGGTATGGTAGCTTACCTAAGGAAATACATCAAAGACTGCAGAAAACTCACCGCACCAATCAATGAATTAACCAAGGGTAATATCAAAAAGAAATTCATCTGGACACCAGAAATTGACAAGAATTTACAACTATTAAAACAAGCTTTGATTGAAGCACCAATCTTGCAATACCCTAATAACAACGGGTGCTACAAGCTTGAGTCAGATGCCAGTGACACCGCCATTGGTGCAGTCCTGCGCATCTGCCAGCCAGGGCAGCAAGACTTCCTGCCAGTATGTTACAAAAGCAGAAAACTGACTAATACTGGCATAGATACCCAACACACAATAAGGAATTGCTAGCAATATATCACGCATGCAAGAAATGGAGATGTTACTTAGAAGGACATTTAAACGTCCAAGTACTAACTGACCATAAATCCTTAATATATTTCAAAACTCAGAACACACTCGCACGGCGGCAAGCCAAATGGATGTCCCTGCTGGAACAGCTTAGCCTGGACATCCATTACAAAAAGGGGGCAGAGCTGGTCACAACTGATGCTCTCTCTAGGCTATGCCAGCCTAGAGAGGATCACCCTGACTACCTGGACCCTGACTGGCCAAACCTGTACAACACTGGGTATAAAACCAAAGGGAAAGACCTCTCAATACATCAACTGACCCACAATACATTAGTAAGGAACAAAAAGTATTTCCATGTATCAAATGACACGGTATACCAAATCATTAACAACAAACATGTCCCATACATCCCACTTGCACAAAGAGTTGACACCATACTAAGACATCAATTCCTACTAGGACATACAAAGGCTAACAACCTATACCTCACACTAAAAGAGATGGTATGGTGGCCCAACCTCAAACAGGATATAGTTGATGTTCTGAAAAAGTGCATAGTGTGCAAGAAATACACCAGTAAAAAGGCTCCTCAGCCAATGATCAACCCAGTACCAGACCCTGAACCATTCAAGGTTTGGGGATTGGATGTAGTGGGCCCCTTCCCAGAAACAAAAACAAACCAACGTTTCTTAATTGTAGCTATTGACTTTGCCACACACTGGCCCATCTGCTGGGCAACAAAGGACCATAAAGCAGAAACCATCAACTGTTTCATTAACAAAGCAATCATAGCCAACTACGGCACTCCAGACTACATCATAACTGATGGAGCAACAGAGTTATCAGGTCACATAGTAAATGACAACTTAAAATCCAAAAACATCAAACACTCCACAACCTCTTTGAACAGGCCACAGGTCATTGGCAGAGTGGAACGCCTCAACGGCAGCCTTATCAGGATCCTAGAAAAAATAATGGATGGCAAAATCAAAGACACATGGCTACTATACGTGAAACATGCATTATTAGTATCCCAAGTCCGCACCAATCAAGGAACAGGCTATTCACTGTTTGAGCTAACCTACAGGTACAAACCAGAAATAATCACCCACAACAATCAACCATACGTAAAGATCCCCCCGGGGAAAACCCCCACAGTAGAACAAGTACCAACTCTATAACACATATGCCTCAAAGCTAAAATAGCAGAAATAAAAAGGCTCAAAACACAAAAGGTAACCTCTACAGAGGAACAACTCCCCATCAACTCCCCCATCTGGGTCCTGGCTGGAAACAGAAAGAAGCTAGACTCAGTACACAGGGGACCAGGAAGAATCATCAAGTATAGACCAGACAGAAACACCTATCTAGTGAAATTCCAAGGTGCCAAAGACCTCATTAACAAGAAATACCACTGAACCCGTCTCCGCCTCAGTAAAGGAGAACACTTGAACAGACTGGTTCCACTAGTAAACAGCTCCAGGAGCATCAGGCGGCAGCCGTGAAAACAAAGCCCCCTCCTGATGCACCAGAGTAACCCCTTAAGGGGGGTGTCAAGGGTCTGGATTTACAGGCATTCTGGCTACTGCCAACTTACTTAACATCCAGCCATTGCCCAATTTGGTGCCCCTCCAATATACCACTTGACATACCGAGAATGGTAACCAAGCAATATCACCTGACTGTCCAAGTATCCAGTGGCTCAAACCCATCTTGCACATGACCAACCCCTAGATTTGATCCAACTAAATCCCCATCAAAGTTAATTCTATATAAGTCTAAAGTATTATCCAATAAAATATACTTCTCTTCTTTCTTAATTCCATATTTGAAGCTTCCCCAAAAGGCGCTCCTTATCATTATAAGAATTTTTTTAATTTTTAGGCATATGAAACTGCCTTGCTTTTGGGTTAACTACAAAACCGTTTTTAAATTAGGCATATTTTATATGTGAAAAATATAGTAAATTTGATTTTTCTGCTCAACTCTGGGAAACTTGAAAGTGAGAATTAGGGTTTTTTCAGCTGATTGACAGTGCCAAACTTGACACTTTACTATTTTTTGAATATTCAACCCCTAATAAAAAATTCCACATAATATTTTTTGCAATTATAATCTTCTACTCTTCCTGCTTCTCCCTGTATAATTTTCATATATTTTATTTTTAATTATACTTATTCATTGATTTAGCACTAGGATGTTATGCTGAACCTGTCATCTTTGATGCTTCATCATAAAATCACTTATTCTCTATGTTTACCACTTTAGATCTATACTTTGAGTTTCTATTTTACTTCTATTTACTTTGTTATGTTTTTTCTTGATAAATAAGACTTTATTTTCATACTTTTACTTATATTTTGCTTTTCTTTGCCTCTTTGTGTTTGATATATCTTCTTTATTATTTTATTTACAAAACTAAACTTTTATTTAGCCAAGATTATCAAAATCAAGCAAACAGCCCAAGCGCCAAGCCTCCAAGGACTCCAAGGAACCTGCCACCACTGTCAAGCACACCAAGAAGCCCGCAAAGTCAAAGTCTCCAACTCCCTCTCTCCTCAATCCATCTCCTCCTACTCCTTCCCCCTCCACCCTCATCTTTACCTTCACCTTCATCTTTCCCTCACCACTCAAGACCCAATAAATCCAATAATGATCTCACTGATCACTCTTTCTAACAGTCTGAGGTTGGCTCTGAGCCCACAAAGGAGCGCCGCACCAAGAAAGGAAAGGCTGCCAAGAAGCCTGCCTCTTCTTTTGGCAAGAAAAAGGATGCATTCAAGCAGGCCTCAAAGAACCCTTCCCCTCCCCCCTGATGGATCTTCTCCCCCTCCTTCATCTGATCCCCAAGATGAGCCTGAGGAATACTCCAAGAAGTTTAAAGCTTCTGGTCACATTTCTTGGGATCCACTGGCCATCTAAAACATCTTCAATGTGGACAGAGAACTCAAAGCTCCCAAGTGCTTCCCCTGTTTTCCCCATCATATCTGTAAAGGGCAGCCCTGGCTACGTTGCTGATAATTACATTTTTAATTGTAACAATCAAAAGCGCCAAACCAAGAGCAAGCACTTTATCTGTGAGGATAAGACTTGTGGGGCCCTCCTGAACACCAAGGGCTGAGAACAGGTCACAGCCAAGAAGGGGGAGCACACCTGTGAGCTCCCAATCACTTAATTACAAGGATGCTCATATGGTATCTTGTGCAAGTGATTCCAACCTCTGCCACTATCTGAGCTTCCAATTTGGCCATCAAAACCTTGCAGCACTTAAAGCCCAAAAATCTCAAGTTGATGCCAACTCAAGAGCAGTTGGTAAAGTTTATCAGCAACAAATGCATTGCTGTCAATCCCCCCACATAAGGCCTCTGATGTCCTTTCCAAGCTTACTCTCACCCATGAGCTCAAGTAGCTTCCAAATGGGGATTGCTTCCTCCTGCATGACAATGGTCCAGGCTTCAAGGACTGTATTATCTTCTATGCAAATCAGCAGAACCTGATGGAGTTGAAAAGGGAGTTGACTTGGCTAGCTGATAGTACATTTTCCACTTGCCTCCAGATGTTCTACTATCTCTGGATAATCCATGCCCAGATAAACATCTGGGTGATTCCACTCATTTACTTCTTTCTTCCTGGGGCCACTGAGGCCATCTACACCTGCACTTTTGCCATCCTTTGCAAAGCACTTTCCCTCCTGTCCCCCAACAACAACAACAATGCCAAGAAGACTCCCTACACCCTTGCCAACCCTCCTGACACTGACTGGACCAGCACACCCTGGACTTGGAGTAAAAGGTAAGGCTGAGAGCTCTGGGGCCTCACATGCACATTATGGACTTTGAACCTGCTCAGTTCAATGCATCTGAGCAGCTGTTTAGTGGGGAGGTGCAGGAGTGTCACTTCCTCTTCTGCCAAGCAGTTGCTTGCAATGTGCAGGCTCATGCCAAGATTAGTAGGTTGATCCAGAGGGACACTTTGGACACCTGCAAATTTGTGCTTGCACAATTTAGTGCCTTGGCTTTTTTAAAGCCATAGCACACTGCGCTGGGGTTTGAGGTTCTCTCAAAGGATTGCTATATAGCAAAGCATCCTGAGTTCAAGCCTTTCCTTGAGCACTTTGAGCCCCAGTGGATTAGGAAGGTTGTCACTCAGAGGTGAGGTAAGGCCTGTGCCAAGGCCAGCTGGAACATGTACTGGGCTGTGGTAAATGGTGAGCTGAAGAGCACTTTGGCTATTGAGGCCTACCATAGGCACCTCAAGTCAAATTCTTGGCTCCAACCCAAGTTCAGTAATTTCTTTTCCCTCCTCCAGCATGAGCAGGAGAAGATTATCTCCAAGCTCAGGGATCTTGCAAACCGTGTCCCCCCTGCCAAGCCCACCACCAAGTCCTTGCTCTTCACCAAGGCCATCCAAGGTGCAGCCAAGAACAAGTACAAGGCCTCTGAGATCAAGCAGAATCTTGAGCTTATTGCCACTGCCCTCCTGAAAGAGACTAAAATGAAGAAGGGGAAGAAGGGTGAAGAATAAACTTGCTTGCTTGCTTATATAATTTTTACTTTTAACTTTTAACTTTTTGGCTTTAGCTTTAATTTTTACTTTTTAGTTTTGATCATTCAGTTTTTAGTTTCAATTTTTCTATTTTTTTGTTTAATTAGATAGTAATGATTATTTTATGTATATATGGTAAAGTTTGAGATGAATAGGTATAGTTGAAAGTGAGTGGAATATCTTAATTTTTGTTAATTTACTAGTAAAACATAAGATATTCACAGTTGCACTTATATGAACTATATCAAATAAATGTTAATATTTCTTTATATTTTGCATAATTTTTTTTGTTGTTTCTATGTTTATTTTTGGTTCATTGGGACTTTAATTTATATGGTAATAAAAAATATTTTTATAGTAAAGGGTGCAAATTGTATAGTAAAATGAGAAATAATTACTTATTTCTATTTATTACCATTGATCAAGATACTGTTTTTATTAAATTTTTGAGCTCTTAATGATCACTTTAGTATAGCATAGTTGTATAGCTTGATTCTTTATATTAAAAGTTTTCAGTACATCAAGATCTGTTTATTTAAAAATATTAATTTCCGGTTTTCAATCAGGGAAAAAGCTGAATTCTCACTTTACTATAGTGTCAAGCACCAGTGATTCAATCACCAGGGAGTCAATTTTACCACAGTTACCCAAAAATCCAAGCATACAGTGATCCCAAACTCCACCTGTGAAACCCTTATCAAACTTATAAAGGAACCTCAGAATTACAAGAAGGCTGTGGCAACCATTGGTGTATAAGAAAAATCAGCACATAGGCTGTAGAGTATGTCCCTGAAAACTGGCAAAGTTCTCCTTGTGGAAAAATCCAAGCGCCTCTTCAAATTTATAAATAAGGAGCACATATGGGCAATCAAGAAATGGATTACCCAAAATTGCCATCTTGAACAGACAAATATACAGGCAATGGTTAGATCTGTTTTTGGAATTGAGGCCTCAATTCCGTTTTACTATTGTGTGGTCAGAGGATTGAGATTATCTTGGAAAAAACTTGGGGTATCTCTGTACAACCAGAATAGCCCAATTAAGTTTCAGAACTATCATAAATACTCCAAACCATACACTTCATTAAAAGACAAGGATAGAGTAAAATACTACTCTATTGATTAATTTTCCTTTGCGTCTTCCAAGTGCAATGCTTACAGCTATATGCCCAAAGGTGCTAAAGAGGGTGTATCCCAGTGTGTGTCTGTTTGTGCTGTTGCCTAATCAATGGTAGCCCTTCTTAGTCCCCTTGTAATTGAATTGTACCAGATGATCAAGGCTTCTCACAATAGTGAGACCTTTATCAAATCTCTCTAATTGGTTTGGGAGCACCTCAAAATTACTGTCAGTATTCAGAATCCTGACAAAATTTTATATTAGTTTACTTTATTTTATTAGTTCATAATTAATTTTAAATAGGTTTTTATATTGAATCATTTCAATTTTTTTGAGTGCTTTTGCAGTCCAAATACTTTCCAAACTATCTGTCTTCTTGAGCATAATTCTGATCCTCAAAATCCATAACTCTGTAACTAGAGGACCAATCTCAACGTTTAAAGGCATTACTGAAAGCTAAATCTAAGAGACATATATTGGTGTCATTTTTAAACCCTGTTGCATATTCCTATACAGCTTTTAAATGCTATGTCTCTCTTGTGGCATTATTGACTCCTCTCAAGCAAGAATTGATGAGTATAAATTACATTTTCCTTTCTCTTAACCCTTATCCAACATTCTCCTTATGGTTCTTCAATAAATCTTATAGTTCTTCACTCCTGTCATGGCCCATACCAGAGTCCGTCTAGGATCCTGCAGGGGAGGTGGGCTGGGCCAGGAAATCCAGGTACACAATTGGTGCAATTCTGACCAGATAGTTGACTGCAGTAGCTAGGGAACGCCAACTCCCAGTATGGGGAACAACCTGGTCTGCCAGACCCAATGCTGTGATATAGACAAAACCCAACTTACTGAAGTCCTGGGCAGGAGGCACAGTTGGCAAGGGGTAAGTAGGAGTAATCTCTAGCATAGAGGACAAAATGATCACTCTTGGTGGCCAGGAGGAGCAAATACATGAGGTTGTAAAGTGTAGTGGAGTTACAAATAAATGCAAACAGAATAGTTATATTGGTACAAAAGTAGATAGATCTTGCAAGAAAATAAGGAATCCCGAGCATAAAGACGTTTATTTTTAAGATGTCAACAGTGAGTAGGGATTCACCTCCTCACTATTTATACTTACTGGTAATTTTGAGGCTTTTAGTGCCACCAGAGAACTGATGGCATCAATTATAGTTAAACTTTCAATTTTCACTGGAATTTGCGTACTTGGGCCAGGAGATGGGTGCTTATTGGTTGTTATAACATTAACCTTTCTTGAACTTCAGCATGCCAAGGTGCCACAGTTATTTATAGATCCTGCAAGTGATTGAGTGCCCAATTGCGTGATCAAACAATTGCGCTCCCAATGTACCATTTTCTGATCTTTGAGAGGCCCAAATTTGGTAATAGAATCAAAGCCAGTGAATTGAGGCTTTTGTGCCCCTCAAATCCTGGGCTATTCATTAATCAAAAGGGGGGTTTCTTGCTCTGGGAGATACTGGGTAGGGGTTCCAAAGATGTGGGATTTTTTTGCCTCTAGGAAGGCCAGCTGATTGTCCAGGATTTTTGGGCCCTAACATCATCCCCTACTTTAGTTGAGCTTGCAGAGCACAACTCTTTATTCCAAGATTTGTATTCCTTCAATAAAGTAGCGGTGTTCTCAAGGTTGGATTATGGTTCCCATGTATTCTCTTCATTTGGGTACCCTTTCCATTTGATCAGGAAATGGGATTTTTGGTATTGGAGTTTGTGTCCCAGGATGGCTTCAACCTTGTGTTCCGTGAAGCTTCCTACTTTGATGAGTGGGGGAGCTGTTCTCACTATCTGGTGCAAGAGAGAAGGTCCTTTCTTTTTCAATAACAGGGAGCGGTAGAATACGTTGTGAATCTTCCATCCAGGGGCAGTTCTAGTTGGTAGGCTACGGTACCAATGTGTTGTAAGACTTTGTAAGGTCCTGTTTGTTGGGGACTCAAGCTAGCGCAAGGGGCAGTGGTCTTGATTTTCTTTGCACTGAGGTACACAAGGTCTCCTACTTCAATTGGGGGGCTGGGGCTTTGTTTCTTGTTGGCAAAGTCCTTGTATACTTGTACTGCTCTTCTCAGGTTCTTGGCACATTCTTCTTGGCACACGTGGATGTTGCTGACCCAGTCTTGTCCTTTGGGGTTGTTGGCTTCCTCTGTGGGGGGGTATCCCATGTGGGGTTGAATATGTAGTTGGTTTTGAAGGGGGACATACCAGTGGAGCTGTGGTCTTGATTGTTGTATGAAAACTGAGCCATTGGTAGGTGGATTACCCAATTGTTATTTTCTGAGTTAATGTAGCACTGTAGGTACTGTCTGAGGACCTGGTTTACTCTCTTGGTCTGTCCGTTGCTCTTGGGGTGATATGAAGTAGACAAAAACCTTTTTATTCCCAAGTCCTTTAGGATTTGGGCCCAAAACTTGAAGGTAAATTGTGGGCCTCTTTCTGAGACCACTTCTTGTGTGAGTCTGTGGTTCATGAATACTTGGTTCTGGAATAGGGTGGCTATTTCCTTTGTAGTTACTTTGGTTGTTGTTGGAATGAAGTGTGCCATTTTGGTGAAACAATCAACAATTAAAAGGATGGCATTGAATCCTTTTGAATTAGGTAGCTCCACAATATAGCCCATGGATACTGACTTCCAAGGGCCTTCTGAAATCTGAAGGGGTTGTAGTAATCCTTCTGGATTTCCTTGCTTAGGCTTGGTACGTCCACATGTCTCGCAGCTGCTGAGGTATCCTTCAATTTCTGGCTTCATCCTTGGCCACATGTAGGTTCTCTGAATCCCCTTTTAAAGTCTTTGCACACTCAGGGTGTCCTGACATGGGGGAGTTGTGGTATTCCTTCAGTATCTCTAAGCGCAGTGGACCTTCTGGTACATAGGTGCGTCCATGTAGCTGCATGGTGTTTCCATATAAGGAGTAACCTGTTTGGTAGTATTGACTGTTGATATCTTTCTTTAAGTCTTCCATGATGGAGATTCAGTGCTATTCTATGGTCTTAGCTAGTTGGATTTCTTCTCTTCTGATGGCTAGTCCCAGGAATAGGAGCATTGGCTCAATCATGTTTGGAGACATCAAGGATTTAGTGTTGAATTCTTCAATCTCTTTGGCACTAGGAAAAAGGTCTGCTTTTTTGCTTTGGGCATCAGGTAAAATGTTGATCTTGCCAGGTTTTTAGCTGATTGATAAGTTGTAATCTGCTAGGAATAGGGCCCATCTAGCTTGGGGCTGTTTCAGTTGTTGCAGTTTGAAGAAGTATGTTAGGTTCTTGTGATTGGTCATGATTCTCACTGGGTGGTTGGCGTCACACAAGTATCTTCTCCAATATTTCACGGACTGGATGATAGCAAGCATCTATTTATTGTAGATGGTGTAGTTCAACTCAGGCAGAGTGAAATTCCTTGAGTAGTAAGCTACAGGATGCAGCTTACTATCATGCCCCTCTTGAAGCAACTCCCCCCAATGCAAAGTTGGAGGCGTCTGTCTCCACAATGAAGGGTTTATGGTAAACTGGCATTACCAAGATGAGGGTGCAAACAAAAGCGTTTTTTAGCAACTCAAAGGCAAATTTGGCAGTGTCATCCTACACAAAGGGGTGTTTCTTGGAGGTGAGGCAGGTCAGGGGCAGGCAGATAGAAGAAAAATTTTGGACAAATTCACAGCAGAAGTTTACCAGTCCCAGGAAACTTCTGACCTCTTTACAGTTCTTAGGTTCAGGCCATGACATCACAGCCTCTATTTTGTTGGATGTCATAGAAAATCCTCCTTTTAGTACAGTGTACCCCAAGAAATCTACTTCTTCTTGTAAGAACTCACATTTCTGGAGTTTAACAAAGAGTCTGTGTTCCTTGAAGCATTGTAGGACAGCTTGAAGGTGTTTGACATGTTCTTCAGGGGTGCAGCTGTAGATGAGGACATCATCTAAATAGGCTACACAACACTGATCCTTGAGTCCTCCCAAGACCATGTCCACCATAGTTTAAATGGTGCTGGGCCCGTTACACAGCCCAAGCAGCATAACCAGGTATTTGTAGAGATCTTGTCTAGTCTTGAAGGTGGTCTTCCATTTGTCACCAAGCCTGATCCAGATCTGGTTAAAGGCATCCCTCAAATCAACCTTTGAGAAGATGTTGGCTCCTGAAAGCTGGTCTGATAGATCTTCAGCATTAGATACAGGGTATCTGTTTGTTATTATGATGCTGTTTAGGTCCTGGTAGTTGACGCAAGGACATAGGTTGCCACCCTTCTTTTTAACAAACAGTAAAGGGGATGGACAAGGGAATTTGGAGACACATATATATCCCTTCTTCAACATCTTAACCAAGTACTCTCTTAAGGCAGCTTGTTCCTTTATGTTACAACTGTAGGCAGGCCCATGCTTAGGTTAGGTTTCAGGGAGGAGGTCAATAGTGTGGTCAAACTGACTTTGTTTAGGCAAGGTGGTGGCTTCTTCTTCTGAGAAGACGGACTCCCAAGGCTTCAAGCATTTTTGGGTCTCAGCTTTGCAGGATTCCATGGTGATGTTGTTTAGCTCAGAGGTCTGCTGAGGATTCAAGCAGGGAACCTCTAAGGTTTGGCTCCCATGAGTGACAGTCACCTGATGGTTCTTATAGTGCAAGTTTAATTGGTGGTCAACCCACCATTCAAACCCTATCACTATAGGTTTGGGAAGCTTCTTCTTGACGTGGAATCTGGTGGGCAGGAGTTTCCCATTTAGCTTCAGGGAGACAGACTCTTTGCATTTGTGGGACAGGTTTTGTCTTGTTGTCCAAGGTTATCATTAGGGAATTTCCCTGGATTGGTACTTTAGTTTCTCAGCTAGACTATGTTCCATGTAGTTGAGGATTGCCCCACTGTCTAGAAGGGCTACAGTGTTCACCTCATGGTCATGGTAACGCAAAGTAGCGTCAATGATAGTATAAGACTGGGAAGCATTGTTTATTGCTGAAATGGTGGCTTCTTGGGTTCTGTTGGAGAATCTAGTGTAATCCTTGGATAAGTGGCCACTCTGGTGGAAATAGAAGCATAGCCCACTTCTGATGTGGTGTTGGTACTCTTTGGGGGTCATGTTCAAACAGGGCCTACTTGCATCAGGGGTTTGGTTGTTCTAGGGTTGCCCAGCATGATATTCTTGTGATTGGATGAAGTCCATGCCTCTGGCAATTGTCAAGAGCTCATCTTTGGGGAGGTTTCATTGGTGGTGTCTCATTAGGCTGTTGTGGTGTGGGTTCAGACTGTTTCTGAAATGCAGGCCTGATATGTTGTCAGGGATCTTGGCGGCCTCTACCAGGCGTAGGAATTGTTGTATGTAGGTCTCCAGGTTGTCCTTTCCTTGGTTCAGGCAGATGAGCCCCATGTAGGCTTGGATCTTGGCCCCAGTGGGGGTGGTTGTAGAGTTCATTCTCTCCAGGAATTGATTGTAGGAGAGTATAAGGTCTGGGTCTTCCTCTAGGCTGGTCAAGAAGGTTTCTCTGATGTCATCCTTCAGTTGGGCGGCTAGCATCATAACTTTCTGAGTGTTGTCTCAGAAGCTCTTGGGGTGGGCACATAACAGGGCATTTATCATGATCATTCCTTTTCTGTAACCAGCCAAATCTATTTTTGGAAGTTCAGAAAAGGTTGTAGGGGCACCAGTATTTTGGTTCAAGGTTGAGATGGTCACAGTCTGGACCTGGGATGGCTTTGCAACAATTTCTTCTTGGCTTTTGTTCTTTTCTTGTTTCTTGGTCATATACTGTCTTAGGTAGTAAGCTGAGGTCAAAAATAAAAGCATACAAGATGCCCCTATAATCAAATAAGAATAGGGGCCCAGGGTTACTAGTTTTTACATGGTTGACATACTGTCATGGCCCATACCAGAGTCTGGCTGGGCTCCTGCAGGGGAGATGGGCTGGGCCTGGAAATCCAGGTACACAATTGGTGCAATTCTGACCAGATAGTTGACTGCAGTAGCTAGGGAACGCCAACTCCCAGTATGGGGAACAACCTGGTTGGCCAGACCCAATACTGTGATATATACAAAACCCAACTTACTGAAGTCCTGGGCAGGAGTCAAAGTTGGCAAGGAGAAATTAGGAGGAATCTCCAGCATGGAGGACAAAATGATCACTCTTGGTGGCCAGGAGGAGCAAATACGTGAGGTTGTAAAGTGGAGTGGAGTTACAAATAAATGCAAACAAAAAAGTTTATTGGTGCAAAGGTAGATAGATCTTTCAAGAAAATAAGGAATCCTGAGTTTAAAGATGTTTATTTTTAAGATGTCAACAGTGAGTAGGGCTTCTTCTCCTCACTATTTATACTTACTGGTAATTTTGAGGCTTTTAGTGCCACCAGAGAACTGATGGCATCAATTATAGTTAAACTTACAATTTTCACTGGAATTTGCGTACTTGGGCCAGGAGATGGGTGCTTATTGGTTGTTATAACATTAACCTTTCTTGAACTTCAGTATGCCGAGGTGCCACAGTTATTTATAGATCCCGCAAGTGATTGAGCGCCCAGTTGTGCAATCAAACAATTGCGCTCTCAATGTACCATTTCCTGATAGTTGAGAGGCCCAAATTTGATAATAGAATCAAAGCCAGTGATTTGAGGCTTGTGTGCCCCTCAAATCCTGGGCCATTCATTAGTCAAAAGGGGGGTTTCTTGCTCTGGGAGATACTTGGTAGGGGCTCACAAGATGTGGGATTTTTTGCCTCTAGGAAGGCCAGCTGATTGTTCAGGATTTTCTGGGCCCTGACAGCTCCTGTTATTGTCTTATGAATACTCTTATATTGTATTATTCTTAATCCTCTTGGATAAATTATAAGATAATAGGAGTAGTCAATGGTTTGAAGTTATGGTAGCTCATGGAATCTTATTTCCATATTTCATTCCTGACAATTACTTTCTTGGGTTCACAAATATTATTTTATTGTATAATGTTGGGGTCCACAAGGAGCAATATATTCTTGAGTAATTCCCAGTGATTAATACAGGCATGGAATTTGGCTAGCAGCTATTGGCTACAGGGCCTATACACCTATTATTTCTTTGGCATATATGCCATTTCTGAACCCAATTGAGGAGGTCTTTGGGTGGCTCAAGCAAGTTTTCAAGTAGGGGACACCATCTGGTCCTGAGGCTCTATTTGATTTGCTACAGCTTGGGACTCATACCCTTCCAGCAGGGACTGTGGTCAAGTTTTATGGCCACACTGATTTGTTCATCCTCATGTGCCTTGCCCAACAGCCAATCAATTAAAGACGTAGTGTGTCCAGTTTTTTATATTATCTAATCTTCTATTTAAGACTTATTAATTATCATATTATATTTAGAAGCTTCCAAGCCCACAATCACATTCATTGGGACCATCAATGAAATTTTGTAATTTATTTATTTTAAATTAAATTCTTTTATTATGGCCCATGTTGCCAATCCCTAACATTTGATACAGGAGTATCAAATTTATATTTATATCACTCACATCAAATAAATATATAAGCTAAATCAAAAAGTAAAAAATCAAGTTTGCAAAATACAGTGGTTTTCAAACCTGTTGAGATAAATGTATATTAGTCAGTTTAGAACACATGAACTCAGTCTAAAAACTAAAGCAAAAATTAAGGAATTTATATTAAATTACAATAGATTAAGATCCACTTTGATTTTTTTAGACTGAGTTCATGCATTCTAAACTGACTAATACATGTTTATCTCAACAGGTTTGAAAACTACTGTATATGATGCTTTTATATATAAATATATTTCTATACAATTTTTACACTGTTTAAGTGTTTTGTCTTTGTAATAATTTTCTGTAATATAAAAGCTTTTTGAAATTAATTATATTGAAAAAAGTAATAATTAAAATTATAATAAAATTATTATGTAATAGGGTTTATTGGGGCTGCCTGTAGTTTGTGCAGCGGTATGAAGACACCTGACAATGGAGGTGGCGCACAACCTCCACCTCCACACTGTAAATGGTAGATACACTTTGATTGAAGTATTCTCTGCGGCTTGTAAAATGAAGTATTGTTATGTGGAAATGCAGAAGTAGCTTTTTTAACAGGGCTGCAAACCCATAGATTCCCACCAGGACCTGGGTGTCTTGAATCACGCAATCAACTAAGTTGTACCCTGGGGCAACGCTCAAGGTATCCAGGGAGAGCCTGGACTTGTCAATCCTAAGTAGGACCCTGTCCAGGACCCCAATGTTGGTGTCCATCCTAAAGTAGAACAAGAAGCTGATATAAACTATGAGGTGAAGCCTTTTCCCAACAAAGGCTTCTGTAAACCCCAATTTTTGTTGTATACCACACCAATTTTCTTATTGTGCTTTTTTTTGAGAAGATTGTCTCCATGGCCATTGTAATCCCCGTCTTGTCCCTGCTTCAGGCCAATCCAACGTTGACCGGGAGGATTTTTTTCTTCTTAACTGCTGTTGCATTTGCAACAGCCAATTTAGACACTGTGTTTCCAAAGTTCTCCATCAGGTACAACATGGTATGCTCCACTTGGAAGCAGAATCAAGCGCCCCTGTGAGTCTATATCTGGTATATTCTTGAATGGGAGTGACACCAGGACGTCCATAACAAGCTCAATGAAGTTTACATGGTAAAATCCATCAAGGGCCACTGGGTCCAGGTGGACCATTTGGGCATCCTTATAGGCTTCAACATCCCACTCATATTTCCCATTGCATTGTGTGAGTTCTGCAAGTGTACTCCTTGACATCAGGAAGGTAATGTGTATTTGATCTTTGAGCTTACACAGAACAGGAGGCAACCAGGACAGCTTCCTGCCCACATGAGCATCATAGTTGGCATAGAACGTTGTAGGAACTTATGGGACCAGGACTTTGTGCACAACACCATTAATAATCTCTAGAAAAAAATGTAAGCATTTATAATTAGTTTATTAATTTTTTATTTAGGTACCTTCTTTGCTGTTGTGTTCTGTGGCGCGCCACAGGCACACAACAGGAAACCCTAACCTTGGGATTGGATTTGTACTAAGTCTTGGTTAGTTGGCAGGGAATATGATACAATTACCTTGTGGCTCTGAATAATATGTCTCTACTAGGCGTGACTAGAGAGAGGCGCCAAATTACTTGAAAACACAAAGACAAAAATGTGAATGGAAATTAATTTTTATTGTAGATAAAGAATTGGAATATATATTGTTTGGTGATACCACAAAAAATACTAGGACAATAGGATCACTTGCCACAAGCACAGGTGGGGCAAGTGAGTTGTACAGGATCAGGAATCTGAACAGATAAATTTCTAATTTTGGAAATAGACCCATTTCAAGGACAAAGGTGAAAAAAGGGATTTGTCCTTTAAATAACCCAAAAAGGCAAAATCAAAAGAGCGTGAATATTGGCATTCACAACATTTGAAGTCTTCCTTTCCTGGGGCTTCTGCTGGGTGGGCCATCTTTGGCGCAATTAGCTGTGTGGGCATCTCAGCTTCTACCTTTTAGGACCTCTTGGTGGTTTTGAGATGTTTGTGAATCTCAGGGTCATCAACCCAGACAAAAAGTGCAGATAGGGTGTGGGCCTTGAACTGTAAGCTCTCTATCACAATATCCTGTACGTTTAGAAGACGCTCAGTTGTCTTCTTGGAAGTGTCAGGCATCTTAGCCATCAGGGCCTTAGCTGATACCTTGTCAAGTTTGTCACCTTGAAGCACGGCAGACTTCACTTTAGCTTTGATTTTGAAATAAATTTCCTTGATCTCTACAATTGCAGAGTCAAGGTCTTTGAGTAGCTTTTCAAGTTATCTCATTGATTTTTTACTAAGCTTTACATATTTTTATATCTTTCACCCCAATAAACTATGTGTTATTCTGATATTATTGCCTCTCTGTTTATATCTGTTTGTTTTCCCATTTGATTACAATATCCCATCATTTCCCCCATCATGAATATTTTTTTAGATAATTTCAATTTGTGTTGTTTTCTTTGTATTTTACCATACTTCTATAATTGCCATACTGTTTTGACTCTTTAACAGCCCATTGTGAAAAATTAACAAAAATTTGTTGATAAGCTAAATTTAATTTAGAAAATTAATATTTATTTTATTTAGATAAGTTGTTGCTGATCCAAATTCAAACCTTTATCAATAAACTTTAAACCAATCATATTAATTAGCGCACATGCATCAAAGAATTATTAAATGTCCCTTTATATCACAACAATCACTTTCTCACACAGCTCCTGATTGGCTTTAAGTTTATCATTAAGGTTTTTAATTTGGATCAGAACAACTTCTCCAAAAACAATAAATAATATAATTTGTCAGGCACCCACCCATTTGGAAGTAATCTTCCAAGGTGGAGAATGATAGCAGAAGGATTTAATCCAGTTACCAGTGAACCCACGGGCAAGTACACCATACCAAGGTGAAATATTTCTCCAAATAAACGATACCAGCCTAAAAGCGGGTTGAATTGTCCTAGGAAGAAGTACGCCCCTAAGTAGCACAAGAGGAAAGCAGACGCCAAAGGGCAGAAGACTTGGGGCTTGGCTGGCTTGTTGATGGATTGGTAGTTCAAAGGTTCCTCTTTATGAGGTAGGTTATGGGACAAGGGGGTGGCAGTATACCATACTCCTGGTATTATCCAGCGCCAGGAGCTATCTAAGAATTGAGCCTTGGGAGAAGTACCAGAGTCAGCATGTGAACCTATTGAAATGCTGGCCAGTACAGCCGGCAACAAGATCATCCAGTAGACCTATTTATACCCAAGAGACTCCATAAAAGAAGTCTTGGATAATCTCATGGCTGGGATCCAAAAAAGGTTTGAGTCAAACTAAGAAATAGACAATAGTTCACTTGGATGAATGTAGACTTTATTGATTGAAAAAATTATATAATATGACTTACCAGCTTTATATAGCATGGTAGAAATGGAGTAGTTGAAGAAAAGAGTAAAGGATTTGAGGAGATTTGGGGATATTACTGGAGATTGTGAAATCTTGTGCTTAAAATGATGTAGAATGGACTTCTACTTCATAATTTATGCTTAAGCATCAATTATTCTAATAAATTTGTATATGAAACCCCACATAGAGCAGCAAAACCCTGGAGCCATCTTAGGCAATCCCTCACAGAACCCAGGAGAAGAAGAAGAATAGACACCAGCAACAGAACCTGAGGACAACGGACAAGACGGAGCAAAAACAGAGTCAGGGCAGCCATCAGTATCATCAATACTGATCAAGGGATCCAATGAAAGGATTGTTGCAATTTCTGATTGGCTAGAATCAAAAGCAAAAGGTAATGATTTGTTATTTTTGATTTTACTAATTGTTTCTTTGAGCAAAAGTACGTGTAAACCAGAAGAAGACCTGGGTTTGAATCCTGTTGCTGTCATTCCTGGATCTGGAGGTTCAAGGGAGCCCAATTTTAAAGGTAATAAAGGACATTTACTACTAATTAAACCATGGATTTTAGGAAAACTAGTAGCACCTAAAGGAGGAACAAAATCTTTTCCTGTACCAGAATTTAAATTGTTATCAGAATTTTCAGAGGGAGCATTCTTGACATAATTATTTAATTGAAACTTAGCTGATCACCAAATTGTTGTTAATTCCTTCACAAGGGTCTGTTTAAAGAGTTAAAAATAACTAAGCTCTGTATCTAGATACACAACATAGTAAACATATGATAATGTATAGAAATAAGCTAAAAATATAGGAAAAATTAAAATTAAAAACAAATAGTAAAAAACAATTGAACTTCTGGATAATAATTTATTTTAATAAAAAAACTTGATGACAAGAAGTTTATTTGGGACCAGAAGAGTGATGCCTATAAGGCAGCATAGCACAGGAAAGAAGGCGTGGAAATGGTGCTTGCTTGGGAGGTCTGAGACTGGGATTTGATGGGAAGGGCTAATGTGTGGGGGTTGATGGGGGGTCAAACCAAGTGAATTGCGGGTGATTTCTGATAGATAAAGCTTGTCATATTCCTCGTCTATCATTGGATGGATGGATTGATAGATGGCTGTGGCACAGGATGAGAGGTGCTTGTCTTTCTGTGATTGGTTGCCCATATTCACATGGAAGACAATTTGGGCAAACAAGTTGGCCACCATTTGGCAACCAAAGAGAGAATCATTGTAAAGGACCCCAAGATAGAGGCCGTTGAAAGCCTGAGGGAAGTGCTCTCAGAGTGTATCTCCAATGTTAAAGAATACAACATCACCCAGATGGATGTCTGCATGCTCAGCTGGGTACACAGAGGCCTGGTGCCTGTGTTTCTGGATGGCTTCAAGGGTGGTGGAGCTACCCTCCATCTGGTGGCTCAAGAAAACCTGGTGCTTGGAATTTAAGCCATCCCAGGAGTCAAGTAATCCACCAAGGATGTGGCCGTACTTGTAGCCATTGGTGAAATCTGGGTTTGTAAAATAGTAGACAAAACCCTTTGCTGAAACAGCCATAAATGCACCAATAAACGTCCCCTTCTTGACCTTCCTTCTCTCTTTTTGGGTGGCAGCTCTTCCTTGGGCACCAAAATTGTCAAAAGCTATTGATAGCTTATAGTAGGAGATAAACATGATGTCATTGGATAGAATTGTCAGGCATTGGACCAGGGTGGACTCAATGACATGATCATATGGGGAATCCTCATTGTCATCTCATTGGTTGCCACCAACATTGGTCAACACCCTTATTGAAGCCACCTTTCTGTGCATCTAGAGCTGCACCATGCGCTCAGACACCCAAAATTCATGGTGCGCAAGTTGCTTCTGGACCTGTATCAGAGGAAGCTTGGGGTCCTGCTGTAGGAGATCAAGTCTCTTTGGATATGAGTCATTGACCTGGGACTCTGGTGTTATGACCCGCCATGACATAGTAGCTTTGGAAAGTCACGTTTTAAAAGCTTGGATCAATAAATCTACTTCTTGCCGTCAGAAAGCTACCTTGATGATCTCCCTAGGTACCCTAGATCAAAAGTTATGGCAATTTAAAGAGCCGAGTTCAAAAACCCTGTCAGCATGTCCTGAAATGGTCACAAGATTGGATTTCAAATCAAGACAAGCAACAATTAGTAAGTGGGCAAATCCAACCAGATCTCAGCTTCCAGTGATCAGTTTTGGACGTTCTTACGCTCAAATGAAAGCCCCAGATGAGGAAAATCCATCCAAAGTATTTTTAGATGACCAACTGAGGCAAACCGCAAAGTTCAAATCTGGCCAAAAGAATATGACTAGAATTAGTCAGCTGATGTTTCAAACTTTTAGCATGACCCTCCAGATAGAGAGACAAGGACCTTCAGGAAGAATCTGGAAGAATCTCAAAGACAAATGTAAAAGTATAAAAAGAACCTAGTTCCCCTTTTCCCCATTGTGATCATTCTTGGTCTAAATAATAAATAAAGGACTTCTCTTAGACTATAGTTTAAATGGATCAGAGTTGGGAGCCCTTGGGCCCTGACATTATGATCACCTACCTTAAAGCCTTCTTAGAGGACCACCAATGGAATATAACTGTGGGAGCATACTCCATATGTGTCCTCTATTCAACACTCATGTTTGCCAGCTATCTACTCAAGACTGTCAAACAAGATAATTCCCACTGCAACTTGGATCCAGAGTTAAGTTATAACAACCACCCAGATCCTCTGGGCAACCAAACAGATACCTTACCCAAGACTAAGGCCTCTATCCAATCTAATGCTTCTCCTAACGTTGATACTCTGCATGATAATCTTGAAAATTCCTCTGCCTCCAGCCAGTCAGGATTAGAGTTCTATCTACAGGGTCAACTAATAGCTGAGAAAATATCCATCATAGAAACCCTGAAGCCCAATACTACGTCCAATTTAGTATATACCTTTACTCCTTGCTTAGGTGCAATAATTAACGCACTGCCTTATAAGAAGATTCATATGCCTCACTGGAAAACTCTCAATGTCTCTCAAGATGTGCTGCATAGAGATGTCATCCACCTAACAACTATGTCAAGAGTGACCCCCAGAGTTGCTTTAAAAGATGAAAATTCTTGCCCACACCCAAACCAAGTACCAGGTTTAAAGAAGAAAAGCCACTACTAGATGTCAAAAGAAGCTTTGAATTGCTCTATCATATCACGCAAGAAGAGGTTAGCCCAAGGAAAGGAGTGGGATCAAAGCTATTCCCATCATTATGCCTTAGAAGATTTGAAAAAGTAATGTTCAAAAGACAATTCTGAATACTTCTTATACACACCACTTGCCTACTATGAAAGCCCAAGCTACAACAAAATGTCTAAGCCTGTAGAAATAGACCAGATAAGCAACCTTTCTAATGATGAAAAAGTGGATGATTCCAATAAG
The DNA here is from genome assembly GCA_014839935.2 of Entomophthora muscae. Classification (NCBI taxonomy): domain Eukaryota; kingdom Fungi; phylum Entomophthoromycota; class Entomophthoromycetes; order Entomophthorales; family Entomophthoraceae; genus Entomophthora; species Entomophthora muscae. Next base: position 245,761 of record QTSX02003676.1, read on the forward strand.
TTGTCAAAGACTGAAGAACCTGACCAGACAAACAGCCATGCTAATACTGAAAAAGATGAAGAGCTCAAGAAGTTAATTAAGATTGAAAAAGATGATGAGTCTAAAGAAAATAAGAGAGAGCTACCAAGAAGCATCAGAAGAGAAGAAATGTGCAACATGAAGCTAAGTAACCTGGGACCCTATAAAAATATCATTATAGGGGCAACTTGTATGCTATTGTTTTTATTTGCAGCTTACTGCAAAGATAAGTTTAGGGAAATTTGGAAAAAAAAGACAAGGTTAAAGACTGAAACCAGCCAAGAAGTACTGGAAAGCCAATCTGCTAGTACAACAAGTACAATTGAAGTTAAAGAATTTATTGCCAAGTTGAAATCACCCAGAAAAATACCACTTAGAAGAGCAAATTTACTGAGAAATTGCCCAAGATTTTTTTTCAAATATTCTGTCTTGTCAACCAGATGATTGAAGGAGGAGGTTCTTCTTGGGAGGGGATGGAGTTTGGCTACCTGATGCACCCAACCTCTTACCACAGGACAAATACAAGAAATCAACTAAGAGCAAAGAGACTCAAGGATTTTAATGATGACTACCTTTTTAAAGACCTAGATACTTATATAATGCAGATACCTGATGACGTTCTACAGCAAGAAACAATGTATGTTCATTGTGAAAAGACTGAGCCTCTTGATACCTTCAGACTGATAGATAAAAAACCTACCAGAATCAAACAAGAGCCAATATCCAGCTTACCTAAGATTCCATTTGATTTTCCTTACACTAATATGGTGATTGATGAAACTCCAACCAACAACCTAAGCCTGAATGCCATTATCAATTCAGACTGGAAGACCAAAATTTCTGAGACCTCTAAGAAGTTAACTGATGTTCTATTCACAAGAAAGCTATGAACAAGAGAAGCAATCACAACTGAAATTTAAATTACCAGATTCCCATACTTAAAGAGCAAACTAGAAGATTGGCAGAAGAATAAGACTACTGACTTCATTTAAACTTTAACCCCAGGAACCCAAGAAGATACTGCAACTGAGACTGAGACCTGCCCAAAAAACTTTAAGCCTGTAGTCACATATATCATTCAGGAGAACAACAATAAGATAGACCAGAAATATAGAGGAAAGTCTAAGTTAAATCAAAAAATATACTTTGCCCCGGTATCCAATTGGCGTTAAGTATGAATAAAGACTATGGAATGTATGGGTTTTTGTTGGCCTTATTAGCACAAAGGCCACCATTGGAAGGGGATAGTGTCATGACCCGCCATGACATAGTAGCTTTGGAAAGTCATATTTTAAAAGCTTGGATTGATAAAGCTACTTCTTGCTGTCATAAAGCTACCTTGATGATCTCCCTAGGTACCCTAGATCAAAAGTTATGGCAATTTAAAGAGCCAAGTTCAAAAACCCTGTCAGCATATCCTGAAATGGTCGCAAGATTGGATTTCAAATCAAGACAAGCAACAATTAGTAAGCAGGCAAATCCAATCAGATCTCAGCTTCCAGTGATCAGTTTTGGACGTTCTTACGCTCAAGTGAAAGCCCCAGATGAGGAAAATCCATCCAAAGTATTTTTAGATGACCAACTGAGGCAAACCGTGAAGTTCAAATCTGGCCAAAAGAATATGACTAGAATTAGTCAGCTGATGTTACAAACTTTTAGCATGACCCTCCAGATAGAGAGACAAGGACCTTCAGGAAGAATCTGAAAGAATCTCAAAGACCAATGTAAATGGTATAAAAAGAACCTAGTTCCCCTTTTTTCCATTGTGATCATTCTTGGTCTGAATAATAAATAAAGGACTTCTCTTAGACTATAGTTTAAATGGATCAGAGTTGGGAGCCCTTGGGCCCTGACATCTGGTGTCTTCTTGGGCTTCTTGGCTGTCCCAATATTATTCCCCCTGTTCATCAGGTGGTTGAATTCCCACATGACCGTAGCTTGGGTAAATTTCAATTGGCTGGCAATCTAGTCCCAGGTCAGGCCACACTTGTTCAGTGCCACAATTTCCTGGAGAATTTGGGCAGTAATAATTCAGTGCTTAGGGCGCTGGGTCACAGGCACTGAAGCCTGATTGGCTGGGGGGCAGTTTGGGTGTTAGCAGGAAGTTGTTCCAAATCAGGGTTACCATTCTTTATGGCAGGTTGGTTGGCAGCTTGTGAAGAGGTGGGTAAGGGAGCAGGGGTAGAGCTAGATGCTAAGTGACTATTGAACAAGTCAAAGTCATAGAGGTTGGGGGTCAAGTACAAGTCAGCTTCCTTGTTACCCGCCTCAAAGACTTTGGTGTAAACAGGCGCCTCTGTGTACTGAGCCACACCTCCATTGAAGCTGGCTTGGCAGCTGTCTTGTTCACTGGCACCATCAAAAATGTTGTTGTTAAAAACCATTGTAAAAAAACTAGGATAAAATCACTAAAAATAGAAGTGTAAAATTTTATAGAATGATTTTTATTGTAATCACGAGCCCAGATCTGAAAAGTTCTTGAAACCATTATACACAAATAAGGGGCCGTGAAAGTCAATAAAATGTCTCTATTCCTAAATTGGATAGTTGTTGATTGGCTGTTAAACTATTATTTTTCTATTTTAGGATACACATACTACGCATCTTGTGTGACTTCATTTTGTTTTGTGTTTGTGAAATTTTGCTTCTAGGTTGCTCTATAATTGTTTCATTTCAGCCCTTCTGCTGATGCCTCATCTGAATCCTGATAGGATTTTAATATATTACAGAACAGCATCAATCTATTTTACTTGTTGTGCCAAGTCATTTTGTTTGTAATTTTTACTATGCCGTTTGCTGTTTGATGTAATTTTGGTTTTAGTGGTGGTAATATTTTATTTATTGTTTTACATTTCACCAGTTCACCAAAAATACTTAAATTATTTGATTATTGAATCTTGCCTGACTTGGAGTTTTGTTAAACCAGAATCCATTTCATTTAAATCTGAAGTATTTTTGCTTGATGCCATAGCTTTGAAAACTACTATACAGTAATTTTCAAACCTGTTGAGATAAATGAAAATTCTCAGTCTAAAAATGAATTCAACTCAGTCTAAAAGCAAAACCAAAGTGAATTCAAATCTATTTTAATTTAATATAAATTCCTTGGTTTTCAATTTAGTTTCTAGAATGAGTTGAATTTGTTTTTAGACTGAGAATTTGGTAGGACGCGTCATTTTGAAAACAGCATCTCAAAAAATGCTATCTTGAATTACGCCATTTTGATTTACACTATCTT